>CM060073.1:31717427-31994927 GCA_030533445.1 Cyprinodon diabolis | reverse complement strand
AATATATCTAAATATGCATCTAGTTTTACTTAGCAGATGAGATGGTAGAGAATCAATAAAGTTGGAATATGAATGTGTAAAAAGTCATACGGCATCACCTGAATATGACGCTCTGCAGATCGAATGGATATTCAATGATGCCTGTGGTGGGAACCCGAACCCTCAGCACATCCTGCTGGGTGGGAAGATAGGAAGGTTCAGCGATCCGGTCAAGTGCGTTTAGGTAACTAGAAGGACAAGACAGAATAGGAAATTATTTTTCATTAGGGTGGCATCCCGATCAATCCGGTGTCCTGTTCTACTCACTATTTAGTAGAATCTGAGAGCTGATACTCCCTCCTTCGATCATAACACTCCTGGATGCCGGGGTCATTCCACAAGTTCTTGATGGCATCAACGTAAGGATTCTCAAACTTGAAGACCTTCTCCACGTCCACTTCTCTAACAATGTTGGCATTGGCCTACATGGAATACAGATTAATAAATTACTAACAAACTGCTAAGGAAAGTAAGAAACATCTGTAAATAATAAAAAGAAAACAAAACGTTACAAAGAGAAGTCGGTGTCCTCGTTATTATAAGTTCATCCTTTACATCACTTGCTATACGTCATTGTACCCCCAGCGCAGCATGCAGCTAATATCTGAGGCTCATATCTCACAGGAGCTTTAAACAAATTAGGGAGAAAGTGTTTCTGCCCCAGATTCCCATTAAAGATCTCCTATACAGGAGGGAGAATAGCTGAGGCTTTCTCTCACACAGATTCAAAGTAAAGCCGTTATAATGTCAGTTATTTATGACATACTCATAGACAATACTTCTTTATGATCATCTATGTTCCCAGTGGCACATCAAGATATATGCATATGAAATCCATCACAAGATCAATGTCTAAAGCCTACTAATCAGCCATTAAAATAACGGCACTCGGTTAATAATACTTCTGAATATAGCAGATGTTGTATTCTAGTGGGTCTGGCAGTAAAAAAACAAAACAATCTGCAAGTGTTTCAGTGGAGCTGATAGGTCTTCAGCTGTCCATAGCTATGGAAATGTCCAGGGAAAGCAAACATGGCTTCTACTTTCAGCATTTCCTGGATGGTCGGGTCTGCTGGATCTGTGCTGAACTCAGTGATTTTATTGACCCATATGCATAAAATGCAAATCTAGCTGTTTTTCTGTATGTTTAAGTGAGACTACTGTAAAGACAAACATGAATGTCAGCTTTATTTTCACTTCCCTTGTGACGCGAGTTTCCTGGTTTCATCCTTTGTCACAGACAGACACTTCCCATTTTAACAAAAGCGAGCCGGGCACACATTATGAAACCTACAGCACCAATGGAAGAGGATAAACCTTTACAGATTTCATCTGTTGTTTATTTTTGTCTCACATCTAAATGTTTCAGATCTGCAAAGTTTATCAAGAGTCCAAGATAACTTGAGTAGATATAATAATCAGTTTTCAGCCTCGGACCTTCAAAGTGCTTGGCTATGGCTATTATCTTTTTTATAATCTTCATATAATCTTATAATCTTTATATAATCTTACGTGTAGACAAAATATTTTTTATAACTGTATAATTAATGCATTGAGCATTATCCTAAAAGTTTTAAAGATCATAAACATATTTTTTATTGTTAACGTGACATGAGCCTTTGTGTTCCTTTAAAATAATAGCTGTTCCCATCTTGTCACCACATCTGTGGAATATGGCTGATGATCGATCACCATATATCAGTATCAGTTATTATAAATCTTTGTTTTAACTATTTGAAATAAGGACCAGCGGAAAAAGGGCAGAACTTAAATTGCCTGCTTGGCTGTGAGAGGCCAAATCCTTTAAACAGACTTTTTTTTGTATTGATACTGATAAGTTTTCTCTATTGTTATACATGCTCAAAATCATGATCTCATTCTGAGTATTTAAAAGCTTTTTATAAAAAAAAAAAAATAAATAAATAAATAAATAAAAGCTTTTTACTTTTATTTTATAACATAGGCGACAAAAAACAGCTACTTTTAATTATTTACTTAATAATCTGTGACAATGTTACTTGCTAAAAAATAAAATATGATCAGAATATATAATAAAATATATTTCTGTGGAATCTGGAGAACTGCGATCCTTTTGTCCTGGTCCACCGTTCCTTACTGGTCGGTGAAGAAAATACATTATATAGTTATTTTTAACTTTTTTTTTATTATGGTCTCATTGAAACAGAAAGACATTTTGTTTTATTTCTCTAGCAGGGTGAGAAAGTTCTCTATACTATTACATTTCATTCTGAATACTGTCCTAAAAGCTTAATAAATCCAAATTAGCTCATTATCAGCGTAATTTTTTCTTTCATGCTGAAATTCACCTATTCTTTATGAGCATATTGGTCTTTTAACTCACACCTGGACTCTCTCTGTGGCTCTGTCCAGCACATTTCAGCCCAAATGGTCGTTACACTGAAATCTATCAGAATTAAACTAAAAATGTACGAGTATAACATTTGTGGAAACTGTGTTTTAAACACATTTTCTTTCTAATTTTCACATAAACATGAGAAAAGCTCTGTGAAAAGGTAAAAGTGAAACCCATTGGACTCCGTCATTGCCTCACCCTAAGAGGCGGATTGCAAGGTAGGCGAACACATGTTCACTAGCTGAGTGAGGGCAGCTTTGGACGCTTTGAACGCTCTGTCAGGCCAAATGGAAAGTAGATTGTTTTTTGCTGTGTCTTAATAAAACCCAGCATTCCTCCGTCGGTTCACAGTCACAGGTGGATCACAGCAACCTGTTTGGGTCAGTCTGATAGTTTGCATGGTATGAACATCACCTCTCACATCATACACCTCTGTCCTTGATAAACTCTTGGAGAAAGTGTGGTGTTCCACAGCTTTTTAGATGTGTCTCCACTGACCGGAGGTCATTAGCAGGATTGTTCTCTAAGTGTTGGTTTTTGTTCAGTCAGGAATTGCTTTAAGCCCATTTCAAGTTGTCAGACAGTTTTCATTTAAGTGATTGCTTGATTCAATATGTCTGGATCTAGCTAGTGTAACCCAACAAAATATTTATTTATTCTTACATATAGGAAAATTATGAAAAAAGCGTATAAATGTGCAAATGTGTTGCATTCTTTTTAATGTTTATGAATAATAGAGAATACAAAAACGATTGAAACAACGCTAGACTCCATCGCTCACAAGAAAACCCTAATGGGATAGAATAAGAAGGTACGTGCTGAGAATAATTACCCAAACACCACGACAGACCTCGTTAAAATCCAATTTAGGATTCCATTTGAACTCCAGGTTGCTATGAAAATTGTTTTGTATTGGAGGAAATTCAAACAATAAGCAGATTGTAACATACAATAAATGAATTAATTCCGCCAAATGTTTCCATAATTTTTCCTGAGCAAACATCTCCAACAGAAAACAAACTACAGCAGCTCCAAATGTTACCAAGGTGACATCTCTTACTCTTCAATTCCTCTCATTTGTCCCTCTCACAGGGAATAAACGGTGAGTAATAATGATAATAACAATAGTAATAATAGGTCAGTACAAGGCCACTGCACCCGCTCCCAAAGCAACAACTACAAGGGCGACTCCAGCTGAAGAAGTGAGTAAAATCCAGCTGAGGAGAGGCAGAGAAATGTGAGAGCCGTCTGGTATTCTCTGTTTTCATATGCTCCTATGTGGGCATGGCCAGTATGTGGGCGAACAAGAACATGCTCTAATATACAAAGGGTGTGATGGAGCATTGGAGTGCAGTTAGGGCACAGGAAGTGTAAAAATCAGCAGGAAATCATTATGGATGGCTGCTCCAAAAAAGATAGACTGTATTCTAAAAATATTCAGCCCTGGCCTGAACACTTCAGAGCAAACTTTCTCACTTTATCCCACACCGCTGTGACCTTTAATTACCAGGGCTGTATCTGTAATCCTCCCAGTTTCAGAAGTCTGAAGATCTCAAATACCTTGTTGTGCTCGTATTTGTAGGGGATGTTCAGCGTCTCGGCGGCCCGGATCATGGCCTGCATGGATGTGAAGATGTTCTGGTAGACGAGTTTGGTGAAACCCCGTTTGTCTTCATCGGAGTAACCAGTCCCGTGGATGATCCTCATCTGTTTGATGAAGGTGCTCTTACCACTCTCACCAGTTCCTGAAAATTTAGACAAGAAAATAAAAGGATAGGCAGTTAATTAACATTGTATTGAACTGGGTTTCATAAGGCAGCCTGACACTTCCTAATCAAACACTGCAGAAAGCAGGGTTGTCAAAAGGATCCTTTCTCAAACACTGTATCCGGATGCAATATTAATTCAAAAAATGATTGGTATTCTTGCTACTTTTATTTTTACATTTCCAGATTATTTTCAAATTAAACAAATAATAACTAAAACAACCTAAAATATTGTCATATTGTGTTATAACTTGCCTATTTATTTTATAAACTGAATGTGTGATTCCTTTGAGAAAGCATGTTCTATGTCAAGATAGGAAATGGTGAGTTTTTCAACTCTGTTTTTATGCCTTTAAGTATTTGTCATTTTTATTTCCATTGTATCGAACATATTCCTGGGTATTAATATAAGCTTTGAAATTTTAGCATCACGCTAGCAGAAACAGAAAGATTAGAAAAAAGCAAGGTTATATCTACTATTGTCCTAAGGTTTGTAAAATGTAATAAATATTAAGCTGTACAATAGGTTGTTTACTAGTCATGCTGTTTTTAAAGGAAGGTTTAAAGGAATTATTAGCTAATCTGGAAATGTAAAAATAAAAGTAGCAAGAATACCAATTCTGAGCTGCTACATGAATCATGCCTGTTTTCAATGGAAATGCCAGAGGAACACTGCTTTGCATGATAGCAAAAACAATCAGACTGTTTATCCTGGACACTAATACGCAACCTGAATGATCCGTTGCACTGGGTGTCAAATTTAAGAAACAGGTTAAATAGTAAATTGCACATTATACATTATTGCTGTTGTAGTGTGTCGCATTTGAAAAGTCTGGTGGCAGCAGGGATGAATGACCTGCGGTAGCGCTCCTATTTACAAACAGGGTATAAGTATTTCATTAAAGGAGCTGCTCATCTCCTCTACAGTCTGGTGCAGATGGTGGAAGGTGTTGTCCATGATGGATGTAAGCTTGGACAGCACCCTCCTCTAAGCCACTTCCTTGCCTGAGTCCAGTGCGCAGCCTAGGACAGAAACTGCCTTTCTCACCAGTTTGTTCAGTCTCTTTCTGCCCCACTCTGCACTGTCAGGGGCTCAGCCCACAAAAGCGTAGAGGAGGGCTGATGCCACCACAGAGTCATAGGAGGTTTTAAGCAGGGGCCTGCTCACTCTTGTAAACAGTTTCTATGTCCTGTCCCTGGATGTTCACGGGGGGCTGAGCTGGGTGTGTTCTTCTATAGTCAATCACCATCTCCTTGGTCTTACTGGTGTTAAGGCACAGGTGGTTCTCTACACAAGTCCACAAAGTTCATGATGACCGATCGATACTCCAGCTCGTTCTCCTCGGAAACGCAGCCTACAATGGCCGAGTCATGGGAGAACTTCTGGAGATGGCAGCTGTCTGTGTTGTAGGTGGAGTCCAAAGTGTAGAGGGTGAAGAGGAAATGAGACAGAATGATGCCCTGGATGGCCCTGGTACTGCAGACTGCCACCTCTGACTGACAGCCATGTAGCTGCACCTAGTGAGGGCAAGATGTCTGTCCACTCCAGCGTCCTCTAGCTTCCCCCTCAAACATGCAGCTTTTGTTCACTCTCTTCCGCAGCACCACGTATAATAAAAAGGGTTGTTGGGCTCTTTTTCCCCAGCCTGTTTTTTTATCATGGAGAAAGACCAAAAGCAGCACTTTGCCTTCAGTGATGACTGGAAGTATGTAGGTGTGAAAAAGTGCTGGTGTCATTTCTTTTGGTTTACTGATGATCTAAATTTGCCCCATATTGCAAACTATAGACCAGCAGGTCTGCAGTCTAGAGTGGAAGGGCTTGGTAGGTTATAGTTGCAGAGGACTGCAGAAGCATTCGCACCGTTTGAATATTTTTATATATGTGGGGATTTTACGCGGCTGTCAACACAAAGTAGCACAGAAGTGTCTGACGCATGCATTTTGAAGTATACCTCTATAGGCTTTTACATGGCTTTATGTCAGGCTGCAGGTGTAGGTGGACAGGCATGACCTGTTGAGAGGTTCCAGGCTTGAGATCTTGTCTCTTCACCTTTATCCCTGTCTTCCTTTATGTTAATAATGTTTTTCACTCTAATGTTTTCCAACATGTGGCTTCTACCTGACTTCTAAGGGCAGATTTAATTAAAGACCATCTTAGTAAAAGGGACAGAAGTTACAAAGAAATCTTATACTTTTGAATTGCACTGATTCGGTGGTCTGATTCGGAGAGACGGCATCCATCCCACTTTGGATGGTGCAGCTCTTCTTTCTAGGAATCTGGCCACATTTATTAGTCCTCCAAAACCCTGACCACCCAGGGTGCAGACCAGGAAGCAGAGTTGTAGTTTAACACACATCTCTGCAGCTTCTCTACTGTTACTCACTCTTTACTCCATCCAGACAGTGTCTTGCCCACGACCAAAATCGAATAAATTAGCAAAGATTCCCAAAGGAGTAAATCATGATAATCTAATTAAAATCAAAATAACTCCAATTGGGGAAAAAGTTAAAACAATTAAATGCGGTCTGTTTAACATAAGATCTCTTTCCTCTAAAAGTCTGCTAGTTAATGACTTGATTTGTGATAATCACATTGACTTGTTTTGCCTTACAGAAACCTGGCTGCAGCAAGAGGATTATGTGAGCATAAACGAGGCAACTCCTTCAAGCTATTTAAATTTTCACATACCCAGAAGTTCTGGGCGAGGAGGAGGAGTAGCAACAATCTTCCAGTCTGACTTACTGATTGCTCCCAAAACAGTTAATACCTACAACTCTTTTGAACATTTAACCCTTAATTTCCCTCATCCAAATTTCAAGGCAAGAAAACCTCTTCTTTTTGTAACTTTGTATCGTCCGCCAGGTCCTTACTCTGAATTTTTAGATGAGTTTTCAGAGTTCCTTTCTGATTTGGTATTAAATACTGACAGGGTCATCATAGTGGGAGATTTTAACATCCATGCTGACATTGAAGGCGATAGCTTAAGAGCAGCCTTTAATGCTATCTTAGACACTATTGGCTTTGTTCAAAATGTGAATAGTCCCACACATTCTCATCTTCATACTTTGGATCTTGTGCTGACATACGGCATAGAATGTGAAGAAATAACAGTATTTCCTCACAACCCTGTCCTCTCTGACCACTTTCTAATAACCTTCAGGATTACTTTAACAGAGTTCTCCTCCCCCAAAAGAAGGTTCAATTTTAGTAGATCTTTATCAGATGGTGCAGTTATAAATTTTAAAGAATCTGCTTCACTTTCTCTCTCCTCTGTGTCGCTGAGCAGTGCTGCAGAGTGCAAAAGCATAGCTTATTCCCCTTCACAGGTTGATGATTTTGTTGATGGGGTTGCTAGTTCTCTGCGTACTGCCTTAGACAACGCAGCTCCCTTGAAAATGAAAACCGTTGAAAATAGAAAGCTTGCTCCTTGGTTTAATGCAGAGCTGCGTACTTTGAAGCAAAATGCTAGGAAACTGGAGAGAAAATATCGCTCCACAGGCCTGCGGGAGTCCTTCCTAGTCTGGAAAAATGGTTTACTGCTGTATAAGAGGACCCTTTGTAAAGCAAGAGCAGCATACTTCTCCTCATTAATAGAGGAGAATAAGAATAATCCTAGATTTCTTTTTAATACAGTTGCCAAACTCACCCAGAGCCATAGCTCTGTTGAACCGTCCATTCCACCTGCTCTTAGCAGCAATGATTTTATGGGATTCTTTATAAATAAGATTGATCTTATTAAAAATAAGATCATAAGCACTCCTCTATCCGCGATTGTACCTGAGGTAGTCATGGAATCTGAACCGGGTTTAGACTGCTTTGATCCAGTTGAACTTTCTGAATTAGCAAAATTATTGTCTTCATCTAAGCCTTCAACTTGTATGTTAGATCCAGTTCCAACCAGGTTATTTAAGGAGGTATTCCCTTTGATCTCCTCCTCCATTTTAGATGTGATTAATCTATCTCTGTTACAGGGATATGTACCTAAAGCTTTTAAGGTTGCTGTAATTAAACCTCTGCTTAAGAAACCGTCTCTTGACCCAGATGACTTGGTTAATTATAGACCTATATCCAATCTTCCTTTCTTATCCAAAATTCTTGAGAAAGTAGTTGCCAAACAAGTTTGCGACCACTTACACCATAATGAACTTTTTGAAGAGTTTCCGTCTGGCTTTAGAGCTCATCATAGCACTGAAACAGCTCTGGTGAAAGTCACTAATGATATTCTCATGGCCTCAGATAATGGACTCGTATCTGTGCTCGTCCTGTTGGATCTTAGTGCTGCATTTGATACAGTTGACCATAATATTCTTTTAGAAAGACTTGAATATTTTGTTGGAATTAAAGGAACAGCACTAGACTGGTTTAAATCTTATCTATCTGATCGAATTCAGTTTGTTTATGTTAATGATAGATCTTCAACACGCTCAAAGGTTACCTGTGGAGTACCACAGGGATCAGTGCTAGGACCAATTCTCTTTACTTTATACATGCTCCCAATTGGTAGAGTTATTAGACAGCATGGGATTAATTTCCACTGTTATGCTGATGATACCCAGCTATATCTGTCTATAAATCCAGATGAAGCTAACCCATTACATAGATTACAGGCATGTCTTGAAGACATAAAAACCTGGATGACTCTTAACTTTCTGCTTCTGAATGCAGACAAAACAGAAGTTATAGTCTTTGGACCAGAGTCTCTGAAAAAGAAGCTGATTAGCCAGTCACTTCATTTGGATGGGATTAAACTGATTTCAGATAATAAAGTAAAAAATCTTGGTGTTATTTTTGATCAGGACCTGTCATTTAAATCCCAGATCAAAGAGGTTTCTAGAATTTCCTTCTTTCATCTGAGGAATATTGCAAAAATTAGAAATCTCCTGTCCAGGGGTGATGCTGAGAAACTAGTCCATGCATTTGTTACTTCAAGGCTGGACTATTGTAATTCTTTACTATCAGGAAGTCCACAAACTGTAGTTAAAAGCCTTCAGCTGATCCAAAATGCTGCAGCCAGAGTTCTGATGAAAATTAAAAAGAGAGATCATATCTCTCCTATCCTGGCTTCTCTTCATTGGCTTCCTGTTAAATCAAGAATTGAATTTAAAATCCTCCTTCTCACATATAAAGCCTTAAATGGCCAAGCTCCATCTTATATCAGAGATCTGATTGTTCCTTATGTTCCTAACAGAGCACTTCGCTCTCAATCTGCAGGTTTACTAGTGGTTCCTAGAATTTCTAAAAGTAGAATGGGAGGCAGATCTTTTAGTTATCAGGCTCCTCTCCTGTGGAACCAACTACCAGTTTTAGTCTGTGAGGCAGACACTCTGTCTACTTTTAAGACTAGGCTTAAAACTTTCCTTTTTGATAAAGCTTATAGTTAGGGTGGCTCAGGTTATCCTGAGCTGTCTTTAAAGTTATGCTGCTATAGGCTTAGACTTTTGGAGGACACAGGGACCCCCATTTCATCTTTCTGCTTCATTCTCTCTCTGTTCTCCTATTCTGCAGAATCTGTTAGTTCAATCTCTAACGTTCTGCTCTCTCTGCTTTTCCTCAGAGTAGCTTTGCCTCGTCTGTTCCTGTTTGGCTGTGACGTCATCCAGGAAAGAAACATCAGCTGTGCTGCTTCCATCAACACCCTTGTTTGTAGATGTTGGAGATTGGCCTGTTTTCCAGTGTGGTCCTGTTTCTCTGGCCGTGGCTGGGTGGATGTGCTCTCTTCATCCTCTGGCATGGGAGCTGCCTTGGAGCTCGTCTGCCTGGCTGTGTGTTTCCTGGACGGGGCCGCCTTTTACAGCTGCTTTTTGTATCTCTGCTTCTGTCTCCTTGAACCCCAGTCGGCCTCGGCAGATGGCCGCTCACACTGAGCCTGGTTCTGCTGGAGGTTTCTTCCTGTTAAAAGGGAGTTTTTCCTCTCCACTGTCGCTGCAAGCATGCTTAGTGTGAGGGATTGTATTTGAGTCAATGAGTCAATGCAATCAACTGGTTTTCCTTAGATAGAAAACTTTGTATCAATTTGACTGTATGATCTGGTTGAACTGTAAAGTGCCTTGAGATGACATGTGTTGTGAATTTGGCGCTATATAAATAAACTGAATTGAAACTGAATTGAATTGAATGCAGGTTTAAGCCATGACTGTGGGGGGAAAAAACAGCAGTCTGATCTGCTGTACCGTTTAAAACAAAAAAAGGGTCTTTCTATAATAAGAATACTCAATACTCAAGCACTTCTTAAGGCCAAAATACACTGCTACAGAACACCACACACCAAAGTCTACCCTATTATTTTCTAAGTACATCCCCCACATTTTTGGTGGTCAGACACACCCCGCTACTCTGTGATGCTCAAACTGCCATCCATGTGAAAACCCCCGCCTCGTCACGGCCTGCATGTTCGCCCAACAGTCTAGGATGTTTTACTCATGTGGCAGCTCAGCTTCTCCATCTTGACGGTGGGTGAAACTAGCCTTAGAAGTGAATTCAGGCAAAAATAACCATCTCCAAACTCTGGTCAGTGCATCTCTAAAGAAAGAAAACATTTCACACAAATCTTAAAAAGAAGAAAATCTGCAAATCTGAAGAAAACTTGCCTAATATACTAATGGATCTCAACTCAAACCCTGGACTCCACCTTGACTGCATGAGCAGAGTTAATGCATCACCTAACGAAACGATATTGTTTCCCTATCCATGAAAAATGATATGATTCTGATTTATCACAGAGGGGGACAAATGGCAACAACGTTTATAAAGCCTTTCCTATTAAACTCTAGTTAAAGTAGAGCGGACATAAATTAGAATGTTATGTTAAATAAACCTCTTATAATGCGGCATTAAGATACGGCAAAAAAAGAAAAAGGAACCACAAGAGCCATGGTTTTTCAATTTATGTTGAGCTACAAAGAAAGACCGTAGAATAAGATGTTTAGGGTCTATATGACTGAAACATCTAGGAGAATTAGGGGAAAGCAAACACCTGAATCCCCCCCACCCACTCAACAATGAGGTTTCCAATAAAGTACGGGCAGCTGGGCAAGTTAAAACAAAGTACATGTACATCTTATTTTGAGTGTGACTGTTAGCCTCAAATTAAAGCACACTGCAGTAATCTAGCTTTGATGTCTAAGATAAGATAAAATGAGAAAAGCTTTATTGTGTCACAGAGGGGAAATGTTGGTGCGGCGGTGACAAAAACAAGTGGACAGAAAACACTAAATATTATGAACAGGGATGTTGAGATTAACGGATCAAAATGATTGTAGAAATATTTTTATCAGCTATGAATTAAAAAAAAAAAGTTAAAAAACAATCCACTGGACTTTGTTTCCAAGTTAGAGGACATTTCGCTTCCCGTCAAGGAAGCTTTTTCAATTCAAAAAAAGCTTAAAATATTCTTTGCTGCCAAAGTAGCTAAGAAAAAAACTGTGCAGATGTTCAATGAAATGAGTCAATAGCATCCCTAAGACAAATATGTGAATTACAAACAAGTGAATTAGAAATAGTGCAAATAATTCTTCATTCGATAAACCTGTGCACCCAGAACCATGTTTGTAAAAACGTGATGGGCCTGTTTTGGGAAATAAAGAAAGCTTAACAGGAACATAGATGTCCAGACAGGCTCCTTGTTTGAAGGTTTGTTGTTTCAATCACCTGCCTTGAATGAATATGCTTTATATATTTAAAAGCTTTAGAGGTAAAATAACTTTAATAATTTTAAGATCTCCATCCATTTAACTCGCATGTTAAAATGAGGAACTTAAATGGGGGTTCTTGGTAGACATTTCCTCAGAACAATTAGGGATTAGAGGGCCAAGTCTGGATCCAAAAGATTAAAAAGTCTTAGAAAAACAAATATTTCGAGCGCATGCAGCCCAATACCACTGTTAACTACGTCTATCTATCATGGCAGCTTAGGCTGCACAACACACAAATCGCATCGCAAATAAATAGTAACCACGACACAAGTTGGTGCAGCATTCATAACGCAAATACATTTTTAAGCGCAATTATTCCATCCTAATATATTCCAAGTCTTATAAACTTCCATTTCAGATGCTAATGTAATATATAGGCAGCTTCACAGTCTCATGCTAAAAATGCTGACAGCTGACATAAATTACATTGCCCCAAATGCTAAAGATCACAAAGTGCAGGAAGCAACGATAAGAAGGAGAGGAGAAAATAGGTAAACGCCACAACTGATTGAAAACAAATATTTACCTATACTATCGCCACTGCAACATGTTCAAGGACTGCAGTGACCCAGGATTAACCTGCTTTTGATATTCAGCAGCTTCTCATAGGAGGCAAGAATGACAAAATATGAATTTTTATTCAAGAAGGAAATGCATTGTGGGTTTGTGTGTGTGTGTGTGTCAACAGCATCAGCATTTGGTAAACTCTGGTTCCCTACAGCAAACTCATTACCAAATTTACATGTAGAAAAAGGAATCAGCTCACTGCATCGCCTCAAGCAGAGTTCACCTGAGAATATCAGCCTTTTAACTGCAGCCTGCATTTTCAGCAGCACTGCAGCCAAAAGTTTGACAGATCCCACAAGCTCACAGTTGACAGGAAATGCTCTTTCCTGATAACATTATTATATACAAATATACAACACAACAGTTAAAAATTTGAGAGTAAAAAAACAAAACTGGAGGTTTTGTATTTAATAAATAATTGAGGCATTGATTCTAAAATAGGAACATAAATACCCTGGTTAAAGAAATCAAAGGATATTTGGGTGAATTATAAACCTTCAGTTAAAAATCTGGTTTCACTTTTTTTCCCTGTAATATGACAACGCCAACCAGCTTCAGCTCAATAATAGGAAATGGTTAGTGATGAACTTCATCTTTTATTAAGCAGGCTCTTGCTGTTATTTTCACTTTCATAAAGTCTCTCCTGTGACTCCTAAAACTGCTTAGCGGTTAGCTTTAAATCATCGTCTGCAAACTGTTCAAGGAGTTTTAGTCATGTGAAACAATTAATGACTTCCAGTGCACTTCTTTACTACTTCTTGAGCCTTTCAGTTTCTACTCTGCTGATCCAACCACTTTCAAACAAGAATCATGTGACATTTGCCGTCCTTCCTTCTCTCACTGACAGGCATGTGTTTGTTAAAGGCTGGTTAGATGTTAAGGTGGACTTTGTTCAGCCATGGCCTTGACAAAGTTCCCACAGCTGCTTTTATCTGGCTACTAAAAGCAGCTGACAATGATTGTGCAGATAATCCTCCGTACAAATGTTTCTGAAAGACCAAGAAAATAAGAAAACATACTTTTTGCCTAAACAAAGAGGCAGAATAAACAAGCAGGAACACTAAATAGCTGCGTTAGCTTTAGCTTGTAAAAACAATTTTAAGACATAAAAACCTTTGAGTCCCATTTTAGGTTTTGGTGGCACTGATTAAGGCTGACTTTATGAAAGTGTGTAAATGTGTAAAAAGGATGCAGTCATTAAAATCTGGGTCCAGTGATCTAAAAAGGATTCAATTTGGGCCGCTGAGCTATTTTCAAATTAATTGGTTACACAAAGTTGATAAATGTTTGGGTCACTTATGCAAGAAATCACGAACATCCATTTTATTAGGTTAACAACTAAAAGCCCCTTTTCAAAGAAGTTCTGCAGAAAACTCACTTCCATAAACTAACTATGGATCACTCTGTCCTTACACATCACACAAGGCTTGCCGCTGAGATAAGGGCCCCTGGGCTCATATTCAAAGGGGCGTGGCTTACAAGCTGCTTTACCCTGCAGAGTATTTCGCCAGTACTGAGCTCTATGTGACCCTCATCCAAGCTTTAAATGCATTAGGTGCCTTAAAAATAAAATTTTGCTTCTCATACTCCTCAACCTGTTATTTTCCTAATTTGCTGTTGCTATTTCTCTGAATAGATGGAGGCATACTGGAGTGGTAACAGGTTCATTTCAACATCAAGAAAAGCATTACGGATGTAATAATGGTGGGTCAACTTCAACCCTCCTGTTTTTTTGTCAGGGTCCTCGCCTGCTGAGGTGTAATAAACACGTGTGGAAACCCATAACCATAAGAAGATCTGAACTCGGCAGCAACTCATGTATGTAGACATGATGAGAGTACCTTCCTGATGTTAAAACCGAGAATCAGAACATGGAAGAAAAGGGATTACAGTGACTTTCAACCTGACGTGTCAAGTAACAAAGTACAAATTCTTGTCATCTATACTTTACTGGTCTAATTATTTTACCATTATCTCTACTTTCTACTCCTTACATTTTAAAAATACACTCATTAGCTTTAATTTACTAATGGTTTAAATTGTAGTAAAACGTTAATGTTTATGCGTTTTCTCATACGCTCATTCCATTTTGATGACCAAATTATGACCAAAAAAACATTTGATTGAAATCCCCATGTCTGCTAACTGCCAGCTCACTCAAAAAAGGTAAACAATCAATTAAATAAAGGTTATTGGTTACTGATTAAGCAAATTTAATTTAATTAAACTTTTTTTGGCCAGATAATGTTTTATTCACCTTTATTTGCGTTGCGAATTTGTATGAAAACATTCCAATTGCTCTAATTTGGTTAAAACCTTATTTGATCACATCCCAAATTCTTCAAGATAAATTTTGGTTCTCAAACACTAAATTTATGCTAAACTGTGATACCATTGCATCATCTAATTGATTATCGTTTTTAACCATAACTTTCTTTCTTCTTTGTACATAATAGTTTAGTTTCACTAGTTTATGTCAAGAGTTTTCACTGACATATGTTTGACTTGGAGCTGAGTGTTATTTTAAACCACCCTTATGTTTTGAGAGGATGTTGTGGTGAATTTATGCCATATATGTGCAGAATTATCTGTTTGACCATGATCTGAGCTCAATTTACTTTCATTTGTTGTTGTATCCCACAGCCTGTAGGGTGTGTCTTCATAAACAATACAACACAGTCCCAATGTTATCTGAATAAATAACATATTTACCACCCCTACTTGGATGGGCAATAAATATATTAAAGTTCTACAACACTTAGTGTCAACAAAAGATAAAACATAAAGATCGAGTATTGCTGCCAACCATGTTCAGTCCTTTGTGACTAATTTTACAATGGCTACTTCCAGCATGTTAAAACACCATCTTTTGAAATTCAGTTAATCTCAAACTGGTTCCTTGAAGATTATAAGTAATAAATGAACATTATTTTTTAAAGGTCTCAGTAAGACATTGATAGCAATTTCCTTTGTATGTCAAGTCAGTTGGAGATATAAGAATACACAGTAACCCATTGAGCAACAGTTTTCTTGGCTCTCTTTTCCCAACGTACAGATAAAACTGTCCGACTTGAAAGGAAGGCTGGGAGTAGATAATGATAAGGACCCTTCATTTCTTCTACTTTGATCTTAAATATGGCATTTAATCAAACGTTGTCATGCAGCGTGAGTTAACAAACAGACACATGACTAAACTATCTGAAACATTTCTTTATAAGGGAATCATTTTAAAGTAGTTTGCACAGCAGCGCAAACAGAGCTAAGATAATTAAAAAAAAACTACTAAAAAACAACTAAAATAATCTATAGATTTTTACTTGATTAGATCATTGCAAAAGTATTTTCAAGGCTTTACAAAAAAAATTCCCATAGGACATTTGGGACCACCATATCTTTTGTAGCTATTTTGAAAATCTATGATTTAGTCACTTTTTTGTTATATACAAATAGCCTGCTGTGAGGAATAGAAATGCACCGACCAGGCCAGTTTTTTTGGCCGATACAGACTGCTGGATTTTATTATTGCTTTTTTATTTTTCAGGACCATGACATACAAAAATTACACTGCAAGATCCCTTATGCATTATAACATATGTCCTTGATCTCTATTTTTAGCTTACTTATTTATCCAATTAGGAAAAGTGCAAGAAAGTATATCCTTTTGGCTGAGGTGTTTACATATAGAGAAATTGGTACAGGTCCTTTCAAACATTTAGCGAAGACGGAAAAAAAGATTAATGAGTGTCCAGCCGATTACTTATCAAGAAATGTTGATCTAGGTAAAATGCCCAGCTAATCGGTGCATTGCTCGAAAAATTATGTGATTATGTAAATAAAAAAATCACATTTTAGAACAAATGGGGGATCATAGAAATGTTCATTTGATCTAGGTGTATGTATATATATTCTGCTGCAATAAACATAGACAATAAACAACACTAAATATATCAGTTTTGGAAAACCTGAATGTCTGCCACTTGCTTAAATATCATGATATAAAAGGAGAAAAATATATAATATATATAAATATAAATAAGTGTATAAAAACAGTAAAAGTATGAATCTATTTCAGGAGGTCAAAACTACAGTGGTATAATCAAAACTTGATCCTGTGTTAGTCTGATTGAGCAGTTCATTTATTGCGTTCTGCAGTGGCACTCTCTCCTAAACATAATGCGACTTGAGTCAGAAAGTTTAAGCTCCACAAACTGCTGGGCTTTCAGAGTATTCAATGGAAAACCACAGAAAAACAGCCTAGCTAGAAATACAGGTTCCAGAAATTGAAGTTCTTGAGAAAATGTTCAGAAACCTATAGAGGAAAGACCTCTATTTAATAGTAAAAGTATTTTGAGATTCAATTATATTTATTACTAGACGTTAAATTTAAGCATTCCATAGGAACGATTGCCTTTTAGAATTCATTACAACATAAAATACTTAAAAGAAAAAAAAACTCAATTGTGACTTTTAATAACTATGTAGATACAAACCTGAAGAAGGCTGACAAACAATAAAAGCTCTGCAGTTTTAAATCTACAGATACAATACATTAAGGATGTGCATAACAAACTTAAAGCCGCAATGACATAAAAAAAAGAAATAAAAACCCACTTTGTGAACCTAAAGAAAACTTTTCCAACCCCGTCTCACAGGAAACAAGGCAATTAGGGAGTTTAAAAACCCACAATGCATTTACAGATTATGGGTTATGGGAATATACAGTAATAGAGCACACATTAACTTCCTTTGGTTAGGTCAACCACTTGAAGTGATGGTGCGCAATACCATAACAAAGGGACAAAGCATCCCTACGAAGCACAGCTGACAGCCAAGTTGCTATAGCAGCCTGTAAGTTTGTAGTTTATCACAGCTGTCTAAATGGCTGGATCCATTGACAATATGATGACAAGAATATTCAACCCCCCAGCATATAGGTGGTTAAAGGACTTGTTTTATTATTTAGCTGAGAGTAATATGACCTCTTTTGATCTACTGAATCTGTGGAGGTACAATTAGGATTAGCATGATGGCACTAGTCCTTCCAACTCCAAATAACTGGAGCCTCTGATGAAGCAAAGCATGGTTCATGACTGTAGATAATGTTTAACTCAGCTTCAGAGATTTTGCCTTTTATAAAACCATGCTCCTAAACACAATGTCATTACATGGAATAGCATTGAACATCCCTTTATTGTCCCACAATGGGGCAATTCTGCTGTTTAAAGCAGCAAAAAGATTATAGAAAAAATTATGACAAAAATGTGGACCTTAGAAAAATGTATAAGAATAAGATACTAGTGAAGAGTTAAAATATAAACAATAAAATACTGTACTGAAGAGTTTGAATAAATAACCAATATACAGCTATGGACATTTATACAGTAATGGATATTTGAAAATAGCAACATCAGAGCAGCATCAGAGATGTGCAAAATGACAGCAGCATGTTATTTAACTGACTACATGCATGTTACTAGGATAAAGCACAAAAAACAGATTGATAGAATGCAAAACAAAAAAACAAAAGAAGAAAAATCAGACTAAACAGATTCCAGGAGGTAAACATGTGAGGCTTTCCAATAAAAGTGTTTCTGCGTTTAACCAGAGCCAGAACTGGTATGGCTTTTCCCTAACCTAAGAGTCATGTCGGTGCCACGTCATGCTCCACTAAAACAGACTCATCCAGTGCAGTGGAGAAATGCAGAGTCGGCAGACAGTTAAACTTCAAACATAATAAATGATTGATCTCAGAATCCCTGCCAAACAGATGCCTTAATTATCATGAGCTTTATTTCTTAATATTTCAAACACATTTCTGTTTGATAATCAAGCTTAGATGATCCTGGGTGACATACGGCAGTTTTCTTAACTATACGTGACTCTTAACAATGAGCTTCTTAAGCGCTGGTGATTGGTATGAGGATAAATAGTTGTCAGATGAGAGACAGTGAGTTCATGCTATTGGAATGCTATTCTAACTTTAAAACTATTGTCAATGTTCTGTGTTTTTACTGCCTTGAAGCAAGAAGATCAAACACCAAACTAAAACCAGGGTTTTAAAGAAGGGTTTCTTTCCTCTGGTCTGACTCAAAGTTGTGCCCCCCCTCCCGTAGAACCAGCTTTTTGTGCCAGAGTCTGAATCTCTATCTGTGGAAAAGTACTTTTTCTCGCATTTCTTCATCTCATAATGAATCAGCAAAGACTCTTTGGTTCACCTTGTTTGGAGTTGAGGAAGATCAGTGAGGTTATGGAAATATGCCTGGAAGTAGAAATGCTTCATAGCCAGGCTTTTAGCTAGGAATATTTCATAGTGTGTAAACCTTGATGAATCACATCTTTAGGCCTTAGGTGGGTCCAGGGGGATCCTCCTCTGGAAAATTTTAAAATTCAGACTCTCTGAAAATCTATTTCCTGCATTTTGAGGTGGAATGCAGCTAACTTTTATGTCTTTGTTAAAACACTACTTTTTTTACTGATTTTTTACTAAGTATGTGTGCTTGACTAGAGGTGAAAATTTCATAAGGAAGACATGAGATAATATTTAGTTACAACATTATGTTTCATAAGTTAATTCAAACAATCAAAAAGTTTAATTCTACATTCTCATCGTGATTTGAGCAACAAAAAAAACGCCTGTTGCTTCATTTTTTATGCGTGTACATATTAAGATGTGTAAAGTGTGCACAGATGCATCTGATGATTGTGGTGCTCCTTTGTTGAATGGCAGAGAGCGGCTTTGCTATATTTGTTGCAATAACCTGGTAAAAAGTAGTTTTAATAAGTCTTTAAGCGAGGATGTTCACCTCAAAGCATCATCTGTGCAGTCAGTTTAACAAGATTACGATCCTGCCTTCAAATATTATTTCGCTGTCGGAGGCACGCAGAACCCCACATACCGGAGGTGCGCTGTCACTGGGAATCCAGCAGCAGCTGCCTCAGGGCCGATCGCCTCTTGGGGGTTTCCACTACTGTTTGTGGGGGCTGGAAGTAGATGTTAGTGTTTTTCAGGTATATGGTACAGACTGCAAGCACCAGAACAATAAATGTGAACATATTTTGCCAGCAGGTTTTGACATTTTAGGTTAATTTAGGCATTAATAAACTGTCTCCCTGCCAGCTCCAAGATCAGCTTCTCTGATTGGTTGATGTGGCACGTCGACCAGCAAAAATTAAAATGTTCCCACTCCAGCATCTGCTGCTTGTGAAATTTTGAACATTTTAACAAAGTTTCTAGGGTAAAAGCTGGGCGTGCAATTTGTCATTATTTTATTAAGGCCGTACAATGTACGGCTGTATGAATTGCAAGCTAAAATGCCTGTTAATAGCCTCTTCTAAGGACATAGAAGTAAAATCTCTTAACAAAAAGGGGACCCTGCAGCACATTTTCATTTCATTAATGATGCTTTTCACAATAAATGCTTGAATGAAAACACAATTTACACAAATTATTTATTTTGAAAAAGACTGAAAATTGGAATCGTTATGTCAGGCCTCCATGAGAACCTGAGAAAAAACACTAACCAACAAAACTGTTTTCTCTAAAACATTGAAAATAACATTAATCTCTCTTATTAAAATATTTGTTACAGAGCATTCCAGAGTTTTAATGAGTAAACTGCTGGGAATTATGAAAACAATATTTAAGAGAACGATATTTAAATGTAAGCTACCAGCTAATTTAAAAACTTTGACTCTCCTCCCATCAATATTGTGTTGCAGGAGTGCAAACCCATTAGCACCTTCCAATCTATGCAATTTAATGTATCCATAACGTAAAAAGTAGGATGTAACGGACCAGGTAGGTTTCTTTGTTTAGTTTTCTGGGTACCCTTTCTGAGCTGGCTTAAGAAGAAGAGTATCAGGCTCGGTTCTCAAGGACCCGTTTATACTTAGGTTTTTTGCCAAGAGTCTAACTAAAGGGTGAATGAGAGCAAGAGGAAATGTCTTAATCAATTATAGGAGCTACAAGAAATGTCATCAATCCTCTCTTTCACTGACTTTACATTCATTAAAAAACAAGTTAAAACAGAAAAGTTGGATATGGGGCAGTAGGTCATTTTCAAAGTATTAAGGTAAAAAAAATAAATAAATGAAAGTGAAGAGGAAAAAAATGACTTCCTGGGCCATATTTTTTCTGTCATTTGATTTTACTTGTAGAAACAGAAAAAAATATAATTCAAAAGCCATAATAACTGTTTCATAAAATCGATATTTAAGTTAAAAAAAAATGTGCAGGTAAAATCATGAATGTTACTAAAAAAGAAAAAATGAAATAATTGTTTTGTTAAATTTTTAAAGGTCCAAAAAAACTTAGTGTTAAGCCAATTTGATTGAGAAATGCTTTGTTTTTTAATAAGAGGTGAAACAATTAATCGAGGTCATTGTGATTAATCGATTATTGAAATAATCGATTAATAATCGAGTTGAATCATTACCAAGAGTAAAGGCAGGCTACACAGAATCTAAAAGAAGCCATTTAATGAAAGAATAACCTCCCTACAGCAAATATTAAACTATAAATATTTATGAAAAAAAATGATATCTCCTTTAAAGGTTAATTAGATTTTATAAGCATTTTTGTTTATTTATTTATTTATTTTTTTTTACATATTTAGCCATTTGTGGTTTATTCAAAATGCCAGATAATTATTTTTTATATTACAAATTCTTATTTTTTAAACATTTAAATTTACTTATAGTTTTATTTATTTTTTTTATTTTATTAAATAAATAAAAAATAAACTGTGGATTAATCACTTAATACAATCGATAGGTGCAGGCCTAATTTTAAAATCAAATGGTCACTTGTTTTCTTATTCCATTTCAAGAAAAATCAACTGACCTAAGATAAAACTATCCTGTCAGCCTATAAATATTGAATTTAAAACGTGAGAGAATACAAAATAAAATGTTTTTAGATTTAAAAAAGGCACCTGTGGCTGCAACACTTACTTTAATAATTACATAAATATTTAATTAATCCAGGTATATAGACTGAAGCATAAAAATGTGTCAGAAACCTGCAAATATAGTAGTAATGCTTAAGAAAATGCAAATTGTGCAGAATATTTTACTTTTTAGTCATTCTGTTCTTGCTAAGATAAGCTAATCTTAGCTGGTTCATTAGTCAGGCTGTTTTTTGTTTTAATGTTCTTAATTGGATATATGATAAAATTATGAAATATACATATATACAACTAAGGGACAAGTATAGAGGATACATTTAGCACGCTGACCCTTGGTGATCAACAACAGTTGAAGGAGGGGTAGGAGTTATTATATGCTCCATAGACCCATAGACACTTTTTCTGATCTCTAAATGAAATAACCAAAGCATAGAAACAGAATAATTAAAAACCCTGGCTATATAAACCTTTGTATATCTCCATACTTGTGACCAGTCAAGGTCTAATAAACACGGATCATCGTTTTATACTTGGCTTAAAAAAAGAAAAAAAAAAGAAAAGAAAAAGTCATACTGTACACAACAATGCCTGAGTGGTTAAACACAAATGCTTTTAACTGAAGTGCAGCAAGGCTCCAGGCCGGTCCTGTGGTCCTCTGATATAATCATTACCAGAGTTTGGCTTTAACCTGCAAAACTGTTTCGATTACACCCAATAAAGTGCAGACTTTGGCCCAGCGAACATTTGTTACTCTCATAAATAAGCCCAGCACCTGAATGAGCCCTTGAAGCAGAGCCTGCCCAAGGCTGCATAAGTCGCTTAACAGTATCTGATTTGGGGGGCTTCCAACCGACATCAAGAACTACAACTCAACCCCGATACCAGTGTATTATTTTTATGTACTGTACCGTTTAAAATAAATACATTTTCCAGGGGTCGGTTTCATTAAGCAGGTTTAACAAATTCAGATTCAAATCCACAACTCTAAATTTATCTAGCCAAAACTTTCGAACACTGAGTGTTCTGTTTCACTATCAATTGCTATCAATTAGTTCAATCAATCTTAACGAGGTCCACTGAGAGCTAAGAGCGTGCACAACAAGTATGAAAAGCCCTTATCAGTGGAGCACGGATTTGATGAGTGACCATGACAACAGGCAACAGTAGGTGCCTATTTCACCTGACTGGAACCAGAGATTTTAATGCAGAAATGCAAAAAAATAAAATAAAAAAGAATGTGTTTAAGATAGACATACAGTGCTACAGCTACAAAGGAGAGGAGGGTGGCGAAGGAGAAGATTGTTCCTCGAGTTAATGCGTAAGTTAATATGAATGGCAAGCCATTTTTACATTTATTGCACTCCAATCTATTGTTTGTAGATCACTAAAATAGGATTCTTCCTCATCAAAATCACACTCCTAGTCCTAACTGTAATAATATATTTTATAAATTATATTTTTGTAGCAGAAATTGAATTTTAGAATGTAAAACAATTACGTTTTATATATCTAGAAATGTTTACACATTTTAATTGGCCCTTCGTACATTTATCAGCTTGACTGAGAATGTATTTATAATATCTGAAAAACATCTTTTTATTGTTAAAATAATACAAATGCTGACCAGTAATATTCGGAATATAGAAATCTGAAATTAATTTCTAGACATCCAGAATGTTTATTCTAGATGTGGAGAATTTTGTGGAGATTTTGTTTGAAACGGTCATTTAGACAAAGATAAAATATTTGTTTTCGGATATCAGGAACACATATTCAGTAAAACTAGTACATATCAAAACGGCTTGCCATAGCCTGTTACAGTGAAAATATGATGGGATTATTTCTTGAATGGTAGTAGATCAATGTATCTAATTAGGTGAAATCAGGCAGCAGGTGGGGATGAAGTCTAAAGATGTTGTTTTAATATATAGAACCGTGGTTTATCTCATGGGTCCCTCCTCAGGTTAAATCTGTCTTCTTTTACACAGTAAAGTGTCTTTTCGCAGACAAATGGCCGTTATAAATGCTTATAAATCCCATAGAATGGCTTCAGATTGTGCCAGTAGGCTCATTAGGTTATCATCAAGTGAATCCTAATCCTAACCCTAAAGTAATTCCTTTTCCCCCATGAAATTAATTAATCTATTTAGGTTTAAGTTGTTAATGTACTTTAGATATAACTAAGTAAAAATAAAATGATTAGCATCTCGCTCATATAAAAAAAAAAAAAAACAAGTAATCTCATGCCCTGTCAACTGAGTTGTAGAATCCTCTCCCTATATATATTCAATTCCCTGTGAAAAAGTTGATGGGGATGGTTTCTTTAATAAGATCCTCGTCAAACGGACATGCGATGCTTGTTTTTAAAACCTAATGTGTGTAACGGACCTAGTGAACAAAATTAGGACAAAAATCTGACTAACCCAGGAAATAAAACAGCGTGATTGGCTGTAAGCAGAGCAGAGACATAGGACGCTCGGAGTTTACTGAAGAAAACCTGCTATCAACCAGGTTAGCTGTGGGGGGGATTGTTACTACGGTGACTGAAACAGAGGTTAAATTTGTGAACCGGCAAAGTCAGAGTTTCCCTGTTTTCAGATTGAGACAAACTGCTTCATGAAACGGACCCCAGATGTTGAAAGCTTTAAGTGGTTGTAAGGGATGTAGATAAGTGTTTTAAGTCGTTATTTGCAGTTTAATTTACTTTTATTGATAACAATCTTCTATTTCCTTAAGCACAGATATGCATGGGACATCACTTCTGTCAGCTGCACATCTTTTTCCCTGAGCAAGTTTTCTCTTTAAATAACTGTAAATCATTATTTTCTCTATTTTGCTCATTTGCTCTGACGGTATAATCGCTTACTCTTGTTTGTATTTTACATTTTTGACCCTTGAGGGAATTTGAGTACTTCCATTTACGTGCTGGGAGACATTAATACTTCAGCTTTGGAGAAATCTTTCCATTTTAATTTAATCATTTCTGATTTAAAATCTCTATTGCTCACCTGGCACAGTAAGATCCTGTCAGTAGTGAGTCGTCACTATTGGACAAGGATAAGGACACTGAAATTCAAAGGAGCGTGGTAAATGAGGCAGTTCTAGCAGGAAATCTGTTCCAATATTTTCTATTCTCGGTCTGCCCTTATTCAGCTTTGGTGATAAGCAGGCAAATTAACATGTTTTTTTTTCATTATTATTTAACTTTGCCATGCCTTTAAACAATTTTTGGAAAACCTGGCCAACAATATAAGTTTATAATCAAATGTGTAGATCTACTGAAGCAAAACAACTAGACACACAAAACCTTCTTCTTGAGTGTAATCAAAGAAAAAAGCAAAAGAAACTAATAAAGACGTCCAAAGGTCTTTTCCATCCAGCGATCATCTCTCAGCAGATCACACAGCTATATGCTAAGCTCTCAAAATTCAAATAATTACCAATGAACCGATTCCTCATTCTTGACCAATAACATGACAATAGGCTGCAACTAATGATTATTTTTCTTATTGATTAATCTATAGACTCTTTTTTTGATTAATCGATTAATAATCGGATAGCAAACATTTCCTTAAAGAAGATATTTTACTAAATTAAACCAGGTGAAACTAAAACTTTTCCACCTGAGTAGTTCTTGATAGAGCATATTGACAGAAGAAAAAGATTTTTATCTTAAATGCAAAATGTTTACGTTTTTTTTTTTTTACAATTTTGGTTAGGGCTGCAACAACGAATCGATAAAATCGATAAAAATCGACTTTTAAAAGCGTTGGCAACGAATTTCATCATCGATTAGTTGTGTCGCGCGATTAATGCTGCATCCGCCGCCGCCGTCATCACATCCGCTTGACTGAAACGGGGGAAGAAAAAAAAAATACCGCACAGCGAGCCAGCGCCGCAGGTGCAGTGTTGCCAACTCAGCGACTTTTCAGACCCCTCCAGCGACTATTTTTAAAAAAAGCAACTAGCGACAAATCTGGCGACTTTTTACGGTGTCACTGGCGGCTTTTGGAGACTCTTACGTGAAAGCATGTATTGTTCCTACTCTGCCGTGGGGCGCCTCCCCCATCCCAACTCCATTCTCCCGCAGGAGTCCCTCTCAGCGCTGCAGTCAGAGCCGCAGGATGTAACCTTCAGCGTCCAGACTGCAAATGAAGCCGCATGCGCCAGGATTGACGGCGCAAATTGATCACAATAATTAAAATAGCCTGCGCTTTGTAAAGCGATAAAAGTCGTCACATGCAACTTTTGTCAAAACAAATTAACATGGCACGGAACCACCATGTTTGTTTCGTTTTAAAGTGGGGAAACGTAACGTTAGTTTCTCAGGTAGCCCATCTGATGCTTTCCTTACCTTGTAAGTAGGTTACAGACAGTGATAAGGTTGGCTACTTATTTTACTTTTAATTTCATTTGAATTAGCTTAAGCAGCATTTATATTTTCTTTATAAATAAATTAACTTGCAAATTATGAGGGCAAGGCTTTTAAAGGTTAAATCTTCTGGCAAAGATAAAGTAAAGAAGATCCTGCAATTTATGGAAGTAAAGCAGAATAAAATCCAGCAAGATCAGTAATATGTCAATTAATTATATGCCACATTCCCATGTAAATATCTGTCTTTGGAGGATGTGTTTTTTAGCACCCCTAGTTCTCTCATTTTTATTCCAAATACAATTTATAATTTGAATCACAGGGCTATTTTTATCTCTATGGTTGAGTATTTTCTCAAGTAGCAACTTTAACTGCTATACTTTCCTGTCTTAAAAGGCAGAACTCTTTTAGTCTAAAAAAAACTAATTTGTAAAAATGGGGGGACCTAGGTCAAAAATGGCTTTTTTTGCACTTTATGAAACAAAGTAGCCTATATTTTGTGGATGTACAGCTACATTTCTCATGTAAGTTTGCGTAGTTTTAACACAAACATTTATTTTTCATATTGCACCAGTACAGTTAATGAGCAACCTGTACTTGTGTGCTTGTTTGTTCTGTCTAAAATGTTTATTTTGAAATAAAGAGGTTAATATAAAAAAATTTTTTTGTCTGATTCATCGATTAATTGAAAAAATAATCGGCCGATTCATCGATTTTTAAAATAATCGTTAGTTACAGCCCTAATTTTGGTATAATTGCTGCTCAAGGTGGGTGGCTCTGTCAGCTATAGGCATGTTTTAGAGCGTCTAAACTCCAATTAACGAGTGATCAAACAATAGTGACAGTGGCGTGGGATGTAGGAGTTTGCTCTGAAATCAAAGAGTTGACAGTTCAAGCCCTGGCTCCAGCTTTCAGTGTTGTTGTGTTCTTGGCCTAGACACTTCACTTGTATTGTCTATTGATTGTGATTTTGTCAGTGAGCCCCAGGGCAGCTGTTGCTACAATGTAGGTTGCCATCATCAATGTGTGAGTGTTTACATTAATGGGTGAATCACTGATTGTGGTGTAAAGCACTTTGGTCAAGTCCTCTGACTTGAAAAAGCGCTATAAAAGGCTATGTTCACACTGCAGCCTGAAGTGACCCAAATCCGATTTTTTTTTGCCAACATGCCACCTGGATCTGATCTTTTCATGGCTGTCTGAACAACACAGATCCGATTTTTTTCCAATGCGACCCAGGCCACTTGGCTATGTGGTCCTGAATCCGATACGAATCGGATCTTTTCAAATGTGACCCGTGTGTGAACGGTCAGATCGCATTCATCCGACCTGAACGCCATTAATACCCAACAAAGGCCACTATTATGCGTCTTGCTACGCAGAAGCGGCAAGAAAAACAACAACCATGGCAGATGATGATATGCAGAGCAGTATTTATCTTTAACCATGTAAAAAAGATTGAGTTTTTATGGTT
Organism: Cyprinodon diabolis; assembly: GCA_030533445.1. Taxonomy (NCBI): domain Eukaryota; kingdom Metazoa; phylum Chordata; class Actinopteri; order Cyprinodontiformes; family Cyprinodontidae; genus Cyprinodon; species Cyprinodon diabolis. Next base: position 31,967,737 of record CM060073.1, on the reverse strand, counting down.
GGAAAAGACCACTAGATGCGCGCCGGCACTACCATCCATGTAAACGTAGAGCACGCTGGCCTGTGACGTCATTGCGTCCTCTACTGCACATGTGCAACACTTGTGTTGTATGACTGCAGTTTACACAGGAGATCACATACAAGTCGCATATATTTGGAAATATGAACGGCAATGCAAAACAAATCGGATTTCACAAAAAATCGGAATTGAGCATCAAGGCCTGCAGTGTGAACGTAGCCTAAGAACAGGCCATTAAATTATGAACTATGAAGATTATTTCAATAATTGATTCATTGTTTCAGCCCTGCAGTTATTAAGTAATAATAACAAGTAGCCTAAATGTGACATCCTATTTGTACAAAATCAACAAATCAGCGTTGGCCTAGTAGGTTAGAGTAGTGCGCTTGTGCTCTGAGAAGGTTGCAAGTATCTGGGTAGATCCCCATAGCCTTTCCTGAGAAAGACCCTTAACTCCACACTGCTTCCATGTGTGAGATTAATAATAACAATTATTAAATGGAAAGACTCAATTACTTAGTGTCAGTAATGTTTAATTGGAGTCCAGGTTGTGCAATAAAAATAGTGTAGGCTACTAATTTCGCTTCTACCTTGGGCCGGCCCTGCTTTAGGGGCTGGTTTCCATCAGAGCAGCGATAATAGGCGGTGAGCATTTGTTTCCCTCGATACCAACAGGTCCCAGTTATTTAAATCAGGTGGTTTTAGACCCAGGAAGCCAGCCAGGCCTTCTCCCTGCTGCTCCGCCGCCAATCTCTGCACTCCACTCCTTAAACGGAGAGGAGGCTTCAACCGCTCATTTCAGCCAGGTGGGAAGCCCCCATTAGTAGCCCCCCACCTCCTCCTGACAGAGGGCTTTCTGATGGAGGAATTCAGCCCCCCCTCCCATCAGCCAGCTTACCGAGAAGCAACAGTTTGAGCTCCCGCCGCGCGTCCCTCTTATCCCGGCGGAGCTGCCTTTCGATCTCGTAGTTGATCCGCCGGGCTTCCTTCGCCTCCTCGCTGAGGCAGCACGCCATTAGAGATTCCAGGGTCATTCTCGGTCCTACTCCACTTGTTCCCTCCCTCCCCCCTTCCCCCTCCTCCAGTCCTCCAAATTTCACATTTGTCGGGGAGGGAACCCCATAAGCTTCACACAGGCCGGGATGTTGTGATAAACCGTGTCTGTAGGGAGTCACACGGAAAATAAGATATCTGAGAGGAATAACCGGAGTCCCCTACCAGCTGTCAGCCTTTTTCATGTGTTTCTGAGCCTCTTGAAAGCTTCAAACTCAGTATAAAGCGGCTTCAGTGGAATAGGTTTGCTCTGACAACTGTTATAATTCCTTCTCCGGATGATCAACAGATCCTTTTAAAACATCCTCCGCGCTGAGCTGCCCTGCTCCGGTATATTCTCTCTCTCTCAAAGTCCTCAGCGATGGTTTCTGGTTTAATTTTTTACATCGCTGAAATACTTCCTTTGTTGCTCCTAGTCACTGACCGTTTAGCCGAGAAAAAAGGAGAAAAAAAAAACACATGAGCGAGGCTGTCGGTTTATTTTCCAGCGGCTCTTCTCTCCGGGCGTGGTGAATATGGCGGACTTTCACTCCCATCCGCTAGGCTGAGATACAGTACAGTTATCCCCGCTGTCTGCTCGGAAAACCAAGGAAGCCGCTAATAACACAGCGCAGGTCCGACAGGTCGCAGCGAAATTCTATCCGAGTGAGACCGCCTCCTCCCCTCCCAGATATGAGGCGCTCCGGTCAGAGGCTGTGAGCCAGAGGAAGAGGCAGGAACAGGACGCAGTGCTGCTGGCTTTACACCCCGGGCTCATATTCTTTTCCTCAATTCTCTATCTGTATTTTTATTACTCCATCGCAGGCTGCGCAACGTCTGTCTCCCGTCTGTCTCAAAAAAAAAAAGATTGTGAATGGACACGTCTACCGCCACCCATGCAGAGGCGTAGCCAGACATTTTTATAAGGGTGGCCAGAAAATAACCAATGTACACTGAGAGATGGCCGAAAGTGGATAGGTGCCAGAACCTCAGGGTCAATCTACACTGTTCCAAAAAGAAAATGAACAACCACAGTATCAGTATTTTCTAAATAAAGACAAACTATACTTTCCTACAGCCTTTGCTAACAAATAGACGCATATATTTATACATCCATGCAGTCTAAATTAAAGGAATAGTACACCCAAAACATGATTAGCCTTCATTTTCTACTCACCCCCATGCTGAACAACACTCTGGAGTACTTTTTTGATATCTCAAATGCATCTGGAGATCTGGGAGGCTTCTTGCTGTCTGCTGACATTCAAATAATGGAGGTCTATGGTGCCCGAGGCAGAAAGGTCCATAAAAGTCCACAAAAAACGTGTCAATATTCCTCCATACTGCTCGTCCAATGTATTCCAAGTGTCCTGAGTGGGTAGCGTCCATAATTTACTCGAAACAAAGTCATTTAGAATGTTTTTAGAGCATAAACAGTAGTGTATAGGATTTCCTAAAAGCGCGCGCCTGCGAGTTCACGAGCCTACGGAAACTGCGGCAGACCAAACCAGATGAAAGTGCGCATTCAGCTCGGCAAAGAACTCATGCTCTTCCTCAACACTGAAGTCCTCAGACATTTTTCTTTCGTTGTTTCTTTCTTTGCACAGGTAAACAGCACATTTCTTCTTCTACGCTTGCATTATCAAGAGCAGACGCTGAATGCGCACTTTCATCTGGTTTGGTCTGCCGCAGTTTCCGTAGGCTCGTGAACTCGCAGGTGCGCGCTTTTAGGAAATCCTATACACTACTGTTTATGCTCTAAAAACATTCTAAATGACTTCGTTTCGAGTAAATTATGGAAGCTACCCACTCAGGACACTTGGAATACATTGGACGAGAAGTATGGAGGAATATTGACACGTTTTTTGTGGACTTTTATGGACCTTTCTGCCTCGGGCGCCATAGACCTCCATTATTTGAATGTCAGCAGACAGCAAGAAGCCTCCCAGATCTCCAGATGCATTTGAGATATCAAAAAAGTACTCCAGAGTGTTGTTCAGCATGGGGGTGAGTAGAAAATGAGACTAATCATGTTTTGGGTGTACTATTCCTTTAAAGGTGTAGTGGGCAAAATTCTTTCAGTTTTAAGTTCTGGGGCGAACATCTTATTCATTGTCATTATTTACCTACTTTTATTAATAATCAATCTGCATAAAATGTATATTTACATGTTCTAAAATCTACATTAAATTGATTATTCCTTATCAAAATAGTTATTTATCTCTGATTTCAGTAAAGATTCCTAGATGACTTGCAGAGACATCATTTTCTCTTTACCCAATATAAGACAAAATCTAGTTATGAAAAGAACATGAATTCTGTATTTATCATCTTTAATGTTAGTATATTGATGTGCATAATTAACCACAGCATTTTTGTTGTCAGGAAATTGTTTACATATAGAAAATTAAAACGTTAAATAAGTTAAAACATTCCACTTGAGAGTATTACTGCTTTCACTGGCTGTGTAAGAGGGAAAAAATGGTAGGGGTGGCCATAGGGGTGGCCAATGATTGGGTTAGGGTGGCCCTTGCCACTCCTGGCCCCCAAATTAGCTCTGCCCCTGCACCCAAGTTCCAATTTCACGTAAATCCTCTTTCCATCGTCCCTTCCAGATTGTTTTAAGGGGTGACCTGATAAATAATACACAAGTTATGGACCTGATTTTAGGAGTTTTATTTACAAAATAATAACAAATCAACCTTATGCCCAAAGTTTGTGCACACAAACACGAACTTCAATCTTGACACAACGACTGCGTCACAGGCGTAACTTTCTGAAGGACTGGTGGGGACATGTCCCCACCAATAATTTTAATACATAGACTTCGGCTCTCAACAATATGTGGGACAATTTTCTAAATTTGATTTTGCCACTTTTGAAGGAGGATAATTACTGATGTAGCTGAAAGGGAAAACATCCATCAACCAATCTACATTTTTCTGGATGGATGATTGAATTAAACTAAAATTGTGTGCATTCTAGGGAGGCATGATATATTGCTGTTTGCATCAGAATCGGCTGTTATTCATCCTTTTTTTTTTTATACATTAATGTCTAACTATAGACTAAATATAAACATAAGTGTATTTTTGTTCTTTTGTGTTCTCAACAATATGAAAGCATTCAGTAAATATATGTTTGAGCTTATTTTTGGAAAATACAAACCCTATTGAAAGCATTTGTGTTGAGTAACTTTAAGTCCATCAGCCACCAACTTTCATCACAAAGCTACACCCTTGGACTGTGTCATCTACTAACCTGTTTACCTGCTAAACAAATTGAGAGGGTGTCTTTTCAGAAATTAAATAAATGGTTTAAACAAGGCACACAGTATCCCTACTCCTTCCTGTCCTTTTTAAGAATTAAACTTGAAACTACCTAAAGTTACGAATAAAAGTTGATTCATATTTTTACACAACATAGTCTGTGACTTTTTGTTTTGTATGTTAAAATAAATCATGTGTTATATATTAGACAGTCTATCAGACAATTTTTTGTTGTTGTATTTATACGTTACAACAAGACGCTACTAGATGCTATTAAACTACCCTTATCTTATCCAATGCGAATGTCATTAAGGCAGTAGTACCAGTAAATCACCAATAAGTGTCAGCTTTGCATTGTTAACACATCAAATAAGATAAATGCTGTAAGTTGCATTTTGCATAATATCTTAATAAAAATGTTTTAGATAAATTGAGTAGTCTAATAATTAGTCAAAAGTAAAAATACCAAATTTTGTTCTGAGAGAAAGTGTGCTGTAGATGTTTGTTTTTAGAGGATTTTCACTTACTCAGACTTAGACATAGACAATTTTTAATGTCATTTTTTATGCAGGAGTGTATACAAAACAAAATTTCATGTTGTACGGCTTTGAGAACATTTCCATTCCATAAAGTGCAACAGTGATCAAATGTAAATAGTGTGGGAGAAAAGAAGCAGAAGGAATTTCAGAGCATTAATATAAATGGTGCAATGGTCTGATGACAATGGAGAAAAGCGGTTGCAGAATCTGCTGGGCCTGCATGGAATGCTGTGAAGCATCTTTCCAGAGGGCAGCAGGGAGAACAGTCCATGGTGTTGGTGTGAGGGGTCATTAATGATGTTACGGGCTCAGGACAAGCAGCGCTGGAATAAAATGTCTTTAATGGAGGCAATAACCAATGCACACTGAGGGGTGGCCGAAAGTAGATAGGCACCAGAACCTCACAGTCAATTTATACTGTTCCAACAGGAAAATTAAGGAGCAAAACATCCATATCTTTTAAATAAAGAAAAACTATACTTTCCCACCACCTTTGCTAACAAATAGACGAATATAATCAAACACCTGTGCTTTCTAGATAAAAGATATAGTGGATAAAATTCTTATAAGTTTGATTTTGGGCGAACTCTTTTCCATTGTCACCCACCTACTTTTATCAGTAATCATTCTGCATATAATTGAGATTTAATACGTTTTTATTAAAATAGTTATTAATCAATGATTTCACCAAAGACTCCAAGATGGCTTGCAGAGACATGTCATTTTCTTTTTGCCTCATAAAACACAAAATCTATTTCTGAAAAGAGCATGAATTCCACTTAGCATCTTTAATGATAGTATATTGAGGTGCATAATTAACTAAAGTGTTTTTGTTGTCAACTAATTGTTAATATATGTCAAATCAAAATGTTGAATATTCCAATTGAGAGTATTACTGCTGCCACCATCTGTGTTAGAGGGAAATAAAGGGAAGGGGTGGCCACAGGGGTGGCCAATGATTGGCTAAGGGTGGCCATGGCCACCTCATTCAGCACCTCAGTTCCTACTTTGCACTGTTAGACGTTTTCTTTACTGGTCTGGCTGATTCTCCGGATGATACTGTGTAAGCATATTTAGATGTGATTAGGTGTAGGAACAAGAAGACAATCATTAATCGTTCAAATTTATCAAGACCATCTAGATGCTTCAACACAATTTACTTAAAGAATTTCATAACCAGAGACACTGTCTGACAGGTCTGTAGCCATTGAAGTCATTGATGGTGTGTTTTCTTGTTTTTTGATGGTGGAGCTTAGCAGTGAGGTGGGTAGGTAATAATGTGGCCTAACTATGGAAAAATGAATGCTAAATCGACCTCTCTGGAGCCAAAATGCATGATAAAGTGCCCTCTCTGGAGCCAAAATATAAGTTAAGGGTGCCCCCTTGGGAACCTTAATGAAGGTTAATTAGCAGCTCTGGAGCCAAAAAGCCTGTTAATGTGCCCTCTCGAGAGCCAACCAAATGTTCAATTCTCCCCTTGGGATACAAAATACAAAATAATTAATTGCCTTCTCACGAGCCAATAAACATGCTTAAGTACCCCCTTTGGAGCCAAACCGAATGTTAAACTGCCTTTTCAGGAAGCAAAATGTGTGTTAAAGTGCCCCCCTGGGAGCCAAAACTTGTGCTAAAGTGGCCGATTTGGAGCCAAAGTACATGTTAAAAGTGCCATCTTGGGAGCCACAAAGCATGTTAAGGATGCCCCCTTTGGAGCCAAAAATCACACTAAAGTGCCCTCTCGGGAATCAAAACTTGTGTTAGATGCCCCCTTGGGAGCCAAAATGCAGGTTAATTGCCCATTCTGGAGCCAAAATGTCTGTTAAAGTGCCCTCTCAAGAGGCAAACACAAGTTCAAGTGTCCACTTAATAGCCAAAATGCATGTTAATTGCCTTCTCTGGAGCAAAAAACAATGCTAGGGTGCCTTCTCAGGATCCAAAACACAAACCCTCTTTGGAGCCAAAGCGAATGTTAAAGTGACCTTTCAGGAGGCAAAATGCATGTTAAAGTGCCCCTGTGGGAGCCAAAAATAATGCTGAAGTGCCCGCTTTAGAGCCAAACTGCATGTTAAAAGTGCCTTCTTGGGAGTCACAAAGCATGTTAAGGTGACCACTATGGAGCCAAAAAGCTTGCCTCTCGGGAATCAAAACTTGTGTTAGGTTCCCCCTTGGGTGCTAAAATGCAGAGTGGCAAGGCCACACCAAATGTGCCCTTTTTCTTCCTTTTGGCACTTGCCCTTCAAAAAGTCTGTGCATGCCACTGGAGCTCAGTAATGTTTCTCACGGCTATCCAGACTGCAGTGGGTTTTTTTTGCTATAAAAGCAATTTTTTTTATTTTATTAGTTTGAACCATGGGTTAGGAAGTTTAAGGAAGTTTTAAATTTCTGCCTAGAAGTAGGAATGATATAAAGTGTATATTTATCAATAACTCCAAGACAACCTTGGTTGACTGAGGTCTGTTGGTGAGGAAGTCACCAACAGACCTCAGTTGGTCATACCTTCCTCTTTAGAAAGCCTATAGTTTGAGTTTATTGTTTGCTATTATAGAATGAAATCAAAATACTAAAGAAAACATTTTATTAATTGTTTGCCATAATAAAAACATTTTCAAGCTGTCCATTTTAAACACTTTGAAAGGTATATAAAACCTGGACACATTTACCTTGCAAAATATAACCAAGTTGAAGTTTAAATAAATGGTTCTTTTCACCTTTTTTTCTGTTTTTCCTTACCTGTTCTACTTACGTTGCAGTGTCCATATAATCTGTAATACTCCCTTCATCAATTATAATAAAGCTATTTATATGCATAAATCAAGTGGAACACTATGGCGAACTTGTGAAAGCAAAATCTGTTGGGCTCTCTTTTTGGCAACAAGGCAATTATTCTTATTGCCACATTGCTAGACAGGACACTGTAAAAAAAAACCTCAACACATTTATGATTTACACAATGGTTAAATTTATAGAGCCAAGATTCTAGTATCACTAATGACATTTTGCTCACCTTTAGCTGTACTCAAAACACACGGGTATCCACCTCCTAGAATAACAGTTAGCTAGTTAATGCGATGTAGAGGTAATAAACCATAGGTACAAAAAAATTATTTAAGTCTTAAAGCCGAGGATCTTCTTTAAACAAGGTTGAATAAAAGAATTTCAGTGAAAGAGGACAACAGTGAATCAAAAATGGTCACTTTTCTCAGGCTTAGGGTAGAATAGGGGGCCCAGAGATTACAGCACAGCAGAACAGAGAAAATATTGGAGAGGAGAGAAACACTAAGCGGATGGATCTGCGCAGAAAACAAGGCGAGCGAGGAGGAGCTCTGCTTGCGAGGGTTTGCAAATATAAACATCTAGCGAGATAGCTCATAAATACCACCCCTATCAGCATATAGTTGAAAAAAATGTGTTGATAGTGGACACATCAAGAATAAGACAGCCTTAGACTTAGACAACTTTTATTGTCATTTTGCATACACAGCGTGTATACAATGATACAGGCTTGAGACACGCAGCGCTGGGATGAAATGTCTTTTATGCAGGGAAGAGGAGCCCTGATGATCTTCTCTGCTGTTCTCACCACTCTTCTCACTTTTTTCCAATCTGCTGCACTGAAGCCTCCACACCAGTGAGACAGCTGGTCAGAATGCTCTCTATGGTGCTTCTGAAGAATATTGTGAGGATGGGTGGGGGCAGGTGGGCTAAATAATCCAAGCGGACTCGTCAAGCATAAACCAAGCTTAAGGTACTCTACATAGACGGATCAATTAGATCATAGAGTGAGATTGGTAAAGAGTTTTCTATATAAGGAAATCCAGCTGATTAATTTGAGTCAATGACTTGCAAGACACGCTCCTCCTGGATAAGCTTGCGGCGATGAAATTCACTTCATGCATTTTGTTGTCAACTCAACAGCAATCCCTCACACTGAGTATGCATGCAGCAAAACTGGAGAGGAAAAACACCCTTTTAAGAGAAGGCAGCAGAAACAGGCTCGGTGTGAGCGGCCTTCTGCCGAGGCCGACTGTGGGGTTCAAGGAAATAAAAGGAGCAATATGAAAGAAACGTAGAATAACTGATCTATAAATACTTTCCTTAGAAAAGGTAACTGTAAACTACCTACACAGAGCTCTGCCTAGGAGACAAGTAGCTAGGCAGACAAGCTCTAAGCTAGTTTTCACAACAAAGAGGTGAAAGAGAACATATACAGTCAGTCACAGTAAAAGCTGAGCCAAAAGCTGGTTCTAGGAGAAAAACTTTTAAAAAAACAGGCGCAGCTCTATCATCTATAACCAGAGATTTTGATGGCACCATTCTAGATGTTTCTTTGGTATCACAGCCAAATAGTAAAAAGACCAGATTGAATAAATATTACAAGAAAAATCAGAGCAAACATAAAGTTAAATGTTGAACAAAAAAAAAAAAACTAAAAAAAAACTTCAGAATGGGAGAACAGAAATAGAATGAAGCAGATGATGTAAAGTGGGCCCTATGTGATCCAGCAGTCTAAGCCTATAGCAGCATAACTATAGAGAAAGCTCGAGATAACCTGAGACACTAACTATAAGCATTAGCAAAAAGCAATTTTTTTTTTTTTACAGTGTCCTTTCTGGCAATGTGGCAATAAGAATAATTGTCTTGATGCCAAAAAGAGCCCAACAGATTTTACTTTCACAAGTGGAGCAGTATGGCAATTGCCATACTGCTCCACTTGTTTCATGCGTATAAACTGCTTTATTATAATTATGCAGGGAGTTTTACAGTTTATATGGACACTGCAATGTAAATAGAGCAGAAAAACAGAAGAAGAAAAAGGAAAAAAGAGAAGAAAAAAAAGAGAGAAGATGAAAGAAAGAAGAGATAGAAAGGAGACAATGACAAAACATTTTCAGTCTGCTTCATCACCTGTAACGAGATGAAAAAATAACAGCACAACCGAAAGACATGGTACGAGACATACAATAAATCAACACCTTGAAACTATCGCTAAAGTAATATTATTAAGTCTGACATGTGCTCTGTGTTACCTGAAGATATGAATGTGGGGTTTCTGTATGGAAGTGAATCTCTGAGTACCTGGAGCCAAGCACCTGTAATTGTTTGTGAGGGTGCACTTGTGCAAAGTTTTAAGCCTTCCCTTAAAAGTAGACAGACTGTCGGGTTTCCTGATAACTAAAAGATATTCCTCCCATTTTACTTTTAAAAATTACCACAAGTAAGTGCTCTGTTGGGGTGACAGCGATGTCAGATGTAGGAGATTGCTTTGCAGTTGAAGGATTGCCAGCTCAAGCTCTGCGCTGGCTTTCAATGTAATTGTGTCCAAAAGACTTCACCTGCATTGCCTACTGTTGTTGGTCAGAGAGTCTGATGGCACATGTGTACAGCAGCCTTGCTCCTGTCAGTGAGCCTCATGGAAGCTTGTCCCCATCAGTAAGTGAGTGTGTGATGACAGAATGCAGTTTACAACATGTTGGTCTCGTCACCGGCCTTTAAAAAAGCTTTACAAATACAAACCATCCAAAATTTGCAATGAGATCTCTGATATAACAGGCGGCTTGATTATTTAGGGCTTTATACAAGAGAAGGAGGATTATATTCTTGATTTAACAGGAAGCCAATAAAGGATAGCTAAGATAGGAGAGATATGATCTCCCTTTTTAATTTTGATCAGAACTCTGGCTACAGCATTTTGGACCAGCTGAAACTACAGTTTGTGGACTTTCTAACAGTAAAGAATTAAAATAGTTTAGCCTTTAATTTACAAATGCATGGATTCGTTTCTCAGCATCACCCCTAGACAGGATATTTATAATTTTTGAAATGTTCCGGAGATGAAGGACGAAAACTCTACAAACCTCTTTGGTTTGAAATTTAAATAACAAGGACCAATGATTTTTACTTTATTATACTTTATTATTATTATTATTATTATTATTATTATTATTATTATTATTATTATTGTTTTACTTGTTTGGACTTCAGATATCATTATCTTTTTTAACCATATTTTGTAACCATATGTTACTGTATATATGTGTATATATATATATATATATATATATATATATATATATATATATATATATATATATATATATATATATATATATATATATATATATATATATATATACGGAAGAGAATTATGACCACTGGAAAAAAAGGTTCTGAGATTAAAATTCTGATTTTAATCTCAGAATTCTGACCTTAATCTCAGAATTCTTACTTTAATCTCAGAATTTCTCACTTTACTCTCAGAATTCAGACTTTTTTCTCAGATTTTTTTTTCTTAGAATTCTGACTTTAATCTCAGAATTCTGACTTTAATCTCAGAATTCTGATTTTTTTTTCTTAGAATTCTGACTTTAATCTCAGAATTCTGACTTTAATCTCAGAATTCAGACTTTTTCCCATATTAAACTGAAATAAAATGTAAAAATCAGTTATTTATATATATATATATATATATATATATATATATATATATATATATATATATATATATATATATATATATATATATATATATATATATATATATATATTTAGTGGCCCTAATCCTCTTCCGTATTCATGCCGCAATAAGTTAATGCATTATTTTTATTTTTATTTTACTATTTTTGGCAAGGAGAGCCCTTTTATTTTGTGAATTATAACAACTTCCGCTTATCTTCTCTCCCCTACGTGTCACGTGACTCCAGTTTCCCCTGGATACGGGGAAAGCGTCTCGTTGCGGTCTCCAGGGAAGAAATGATGGATGTGTAGTTCTTCAAGGGACCTTTCAGTGTGCTTTTAAAGCAGGTTGAATGGGAAAAACATCATGGACGTCTGCGGGGAAAGGCTCGGTATCGCCCAGTAACGATCTTAATACCTAAAAATATGTCCGTGTCTCTTTGCTGATCTTTCTTAGCATGGGCTGTAAGGATTAGTTAGCCTCGGCGTCAAGCAGCGACCGCACTTCCAAGTGACAGGTAAAGAAACAGTTTGCAGAAGTTGGTTCGTGCACAAAAACTTTTTAAATATATATTTTTTAACACTTTAGTCATATTCATGCGAGAGCGGTTGCATAATGAGTGCCAGCATAGTCCATAGAGAGGTGTTTTCTACTGACTAATTCCTTGTGGCAGTAATGATGTGGCGCTAATAGGATTGGAGCTCTCTCCTTCCTGCCGCTTGTTTGAGAAATTCGTAGGGATAATGAGGGTGGAGCTTAGCCATAGCCTGGGAAAGTGGTATGTGTGAGCTTAATCTCTCACAAGTATGCAGTTGCAGTGATATAATGATCATGCATTATAAGAAGGATTTTGTTTTCCCGTGTTTGTATTATATATTTTTAATGATTGAATTTAATTTATTGGGTTCTATATTAGTAGGTTGTTGCAGGATTACAAAATACAAATCAACATAATTATTTCTATATTGAAAAGCTTTACAATAGTGGAATATTTTTAGTCTGTTTTTAGACTGTTTTTTTCTTTCCGCAATGGTATTTTCTGTCTTTCTGTAATTCAGTGTGGCTGCGGTTTTCTGAGCAGAGATGGGCAAGCTGCAGAGCAAGTTTCGGAAGAGGTCTGATCTGTACAGGTGGGGTGTGTTGGACTACACAATGTGATCCTAAGATGTGCTTCTTTCAACTATTTTTAAAAGGAAAGTTTGCTTAGTCCTTAGTAGGCCTTAGCCAGTTATGGCATCAAGGTTTACCCAGCTTGTTGCTTTTAAGGCCACATTCCCCCCATCACCACCACCACCATCGTGTTCTGGTCTAATTAACGAGGTCCCAGACAGGGTGTCAGAGTAAACATTTACTAGTTTTTCTCCTTAGTTTTCTGATTTGAATGCACCCTTAGTTAAACTGAATAATTTATTCACATCAACAGTTCTATAAATAAGCTAGATTGTTTATTATTGTTTAAATTTGAATTAGTGAACAAATTCCAGTTTAGAGATTTTGCTGCATGTCAAGTAGCATTTCTGTATATAATAAATAGTTTGGGTTCTAGAACAAACCTTGTGGGACCCCATGTAAAATCTTTACCAAGTACAAATTCTCATTATGTTTTTGTATATTGATGATATTTCATCTAGATATTTTCTAAGCCAGGTGTTAGCTCATCTTTTGAACTATTTACAGTGGGGTCAGTTAACTGTAACTAAGAGGAGTAATAGCAGTAACAGTGCTTTAGGGAAACGCCTAAAACATGTAGGACAATCCATGCTACAGGTTTTCCACCTACTGTACATCCAGGTCAGATAGGATTTCTTAGATGGGTCCTCTGTGCACTTAATAAAATGGGTTAAAAGTATATAAAAGGTTGAAATAGAACAGATGAAAAAAGAAATGGACTGAAAAGCAGGTTCCAAATGGTCACCTGCAGTGCATGCTTCAGTTACCATTCTAGATATATGATAAACGTAAAACGATAAAACTATTAAGCTGGTAATCATAAAGTAAAAACATAATTCCAAAAGGTATTTTATTTTTCCATGTGGCCAGCTGCAAATTGCAGTTAAATTAAAAGGTGTTGACTTTGGAGCAGAAGCGTTTTTTCTGGCTGGCCAACCTTCCATGCACAGTAATGCTGCTGACCTCAATGTGTACCGAGACACTCATTTTTCTCACATTTTTCATTTAAATCGGATTTTAGAATTGAGCAATCAGGCTAAATTTAATCTTCTGAACCTCAACCTGCACTTACATTCTGGCCATGTTTTAAAGGTCTTTAAGCAAAACAACCAATTTGATGAGTTTCTACTAGGTCTCCAAAAAGGTTGATCTAACATCCAGACAGAACTGTTCATGAATAACATCTGTGTGAGGTTTTATTTGCCCATTTATCTTCTCCCTGTTGTCTGATGTCTATCTTCAGCAGCCCATGGATGAAAAGCAGGGAATAATCCATCATTGAGCAACACATCCATCATAGAGACGCACACAACCATGCACAAACACAAGTACTATAGAGACACCATTTAACCTAAGAAACATGCTATTGGAATTTAGAGTTCTTCACAACCATGATATGGAAATATATAGTTTTAAAAAGCTGTGTGTTATTTATTTTTCGTATCTGCTCATTGATATTTTGCAGACCATCTCAAGGGGAAAAAGCTGAGAACTCTTTTGACAGTCAGGTGTTGCAATATGAACCTGCCCACCAGGGATCCATCAACACTGTAACCAGTCTCAGCCCTGATCTGTGTGTTTCTGGTGGCAGTGATCAGGTAGAGGAATATAACATTTTAAGTGGCAGAATGGATCTACATTTTTTCATTTTAAGTTTCAAACTAAGTGTGGATTGACATGTATCTGCTTATTGCATTGATAACCAGGGCAACAGATTAAAACACCTGCTTTCGTTCCTGTAGGCTGTGGTGGTGTATGACTGGCAACAAGGCCACATGTGTCAGTCCTTCCAGGGTCACAACAGAGAGGTTACCAAGGTAAAATCATAATCAATGTACACCTAATGAAATTATTTTTCACACACACTGATTGCTAGGTCTTCTCTGTCCTCATATATGCAACAGGTGCTTTGTTATCCTGGCAGTACATGGATTTTCAGTGCCTCTCGGGACAAGACTGTTCTAATGTGGGACCTGAACCAGGGAGATGAACCCATTCAGGAGTTTTGTGGACATGAGCTGGTTGTCAATGGAATAGCCATCAGCCCTGGTACAAACAGAACAACACTCTGTCATTAGTCTGGGATTTCTCACTTAAAACAACACGTTACCTTCATTTGATATAATAAAAAATCATAATCTTAGCTAATGAGACACATTTTGAATGAAAAAGTTTACAATGCTGTCATTATTTTGCTCTGGTTTGGTTCTGACCAAGCAGCAACCAGGGTTATATATTTCTGTTCTTCCTTGCAAACCAAACTACCTCTGTAGAAGATATTTTATACAATATAATAAAATGTATTGGGTTTAAAAATGAAATTAGTTGTTTAAATAAAGTTAATGTGTATCATTTCTGTATTTTTACCTGTTAAAATTGGCATCAGCTGGATATAATTCCTATGCTGTCGTAGATGTGAAACTGTTATCTAAAGATATGTTTGAGTCTGTGTATATTCGATGCTGTGTTTGATGTTTTTAGATGGGAGAAAGCTTTGCACCGGCTCCCGGGACAACTGGATGTGCCTGTGGGATATAGAATCTGCAAAATGTGAACACAGACACAACATCTCAAGAAACCTGGTGAGAGCATCGGGGTCAGCTGTAGTGTCAAATGTGCTCCTGTTATTAAAAAAAAAAAGTTATTTTTTTCTAATTGCTTTGATGTTTATCTTATGATTTCTATAAAGTTTGAAAGTTTTTTATTTTTATATATATATTTTTGTGTTTGTGTAGGTAACTCATGTGTGCTGGGTGCCAGCTAGTTACTCTGTAGTTCAGACCTCAGAGGATAAAACTATAAGGTAAAGCAAATATTTGATGTTTGTGGGGGTGTGGGTTTTTAATTCACTAGTTTAGATAGTAAAATAAATCTGTAGCACCCTGCCAATAACGCAGCATCCCAGATTTACTCCCTGTTCTGTTGTCTAAATATTTTATCCATTTGTCTTTTTGTCTTATTATCTCATAGAAACACACGTCCTTGCTTCCTCCCTCCTTCATTATGTTCTGCCCTCCTTTCTGCTTGTCTTTCTTCCTTGTCTCCTGCATTTCTTTCTTGGTTCCCTCCATCATTTAATATGAGCTTCCTTTCTTACTCCCTTATATCCTTCCCTACTTCCTTCTTTTCAGCTCTCCTCGTTGTCTCCTTCAAAATTCATCGGGAACTTTGGTCTTTTGTATTTAAACCAACATGTTGTATGAGTTAACTAAAAAAAGTTGAAATAAAAACTGTATAAACTGCTTTACTTGAACTGTTTTGTGTGCAGGGTGTGGGACAGCCGTTCGTGGCAGGTGACCAATACTTTTCCAGCTAAGCAGTATATACAGACTCACTGTGATGTCTCTCCAAACGGGAACTACTTGGTGTCCAGCAGCAATGGCTCTGGAGGCCAGGGTTGTGAAGCCACGGTGAGAGCAAGGGAGGCACTCTGTGGATATTAGAGTGTTAGAAACCACCATCGGTGATGATATTTTTTAGTCATTCAGTGCTAATGTGCCTAATTTCTGAGACATTTTTAACTGGAAGCTCTGTGGTGTTTTGCCCCAAGCTCTGGGACTTGCGTCAACCTGGTTGTAAAGTGGTGGAGTACAGAGGTCACCTGCAGACCACAGCCTGCTGTATTTTTCTACCTGCATCTTCTGGTGGCTCGGCTCAGATAGCAACATCCTCCCATGACAGCTCGGTAAAAATCTGGGATCAGAATACGGCAGGTTGGACCACAATTAATGAGTAAAGAAAAACCTACCCAAAACAGTAAAATGGAAGGTTTTTATGTCCATAACACTCCGTTTTTGTTCCTGTTCATTGTAGTTTGTTTAGGTACGTTGTCCCTGGACGGTGCTGGACCACTGCTTTCTGTGGCTTCCACCGATTCTACCAGTTTGCTGTGTGCCAGCTTCAATGCCGGTCTCCAACATATCCAGGTGGAGCTGGGATCCCCTCAAGCTCAGGGTCTTGGTGGTGGTTCCGGTGGTGCTGGAAGCCTAGATATGAGAGTTGTGGCACGTTTCTGACAGCAAATAAGCAACTGTTTGCAGTTCATACAGAGAATCATTACATACCAGTAGGTGCAGTTGGATACAATGGATTTTCTCACTCTGTGGTTTCCTTTACTCCATCAGTTTTCTGTTGCGCTGTGTTCTTTCTCTCTCAGACATCTTGTGATCTTCACGGTACAAGCATAAAAATAAATCGGCAGAAGCTTTTTGCTGCTTCCAGCTCTTGCGGTCCAAACAGTGTTAAATTAAAATAATATGTCAAATTTCTTTAATTGTTGCCTCCTTGACCCTCCTGGTCTCTGGTCTCTCAGTCATTCTTCTTTCTCCAAATCTCAGTCTTTTCATACTTCTCATGGTAGAAAAGCTATTATTTCAAATTATGCTATATATATATATATATATATATATATATATATATATATATATATATATATATATATATATACACACACACACCAATATGTTTTGATCTCCATCGCTCCATGGAAGCAGTGGCCGTATGGTCCTGCTGGAAGGTTTTTTTCCACCCTTTTGGTTAGAGGTCTTCAACAGGGGGTCCGCGACCCCTAGGGGTGTCCTCAATGCACACATTCAGCGACACACAGGAGTTCTATCAAGCTGGGCACTGTTTCATTCACTACACCTGTCCTATCAACCAGGAATCAGAATCAGAAATACTTTAATAATCCCAGGATGAAATTACTTTGGTTACATGACTCCATCTGTAATAGAGTGACTATAGGACCAGTTTTATATAGATAACGATTTGCAATTTTTCCACTATGTCAGACTCAATGGAGTGAAAATGGGAAGGAGCACATAGGATGGCCTTATGTAAACATATTACCAGAATGATTGACAATTAGGAGGACCACTTATTTTGATGATCCAGTCAGAAAAAGAATATCCTCCACCTCCACTATACATTTACACTTTGTTCATTACTATTTTCCTTCCAGTTTACAATTAAACACTACTTTATTTTTTTCTATCAAAAAAAGTTCTATTAAATCATTTGAATTGGTGGCTGCAATCCCTGAAAATGTAGGGTTAAGGTTAGATAAATTATCTAACCTTAACCCTAGATAGGTAGATACGGTTTGTTTAGCAAGGACCTGTGCCTATATGGGTGTATGTTCTGAATGTAAAATAAGCTGATACTGTTAGTCATGCCTAAATTAATTTGACTTTATATTTTGGTAACTTTGATTAGTTTTATCTTTATTTAGTGATGTTGATCATGAAGAGCCAAAGAAAAACCTACATTTCTATATTCTCATTTTTTTTTTTTGTAGTTTAATAAAGTGTAAAAACTAGAGATGGACCGATACGTCTGCTGGCTGACATTTTGGCAGATATTAGCGGTCACTTCTTGTAAGGACATTGGCAGATACATGCATTTGTTCACCGATTCATTAGTTCATTCAGCAGCCATGCCTGTAGTTCACATGAAGCACATGCACTGCTGCTTCCCTAATTTGCTACCCATTGTTTATTTTTTATTTATGTTAATAAATGTTTCTGTTTAAATCAAGACTTGTATAACATTTATTACCACTGTGTCATTTTCTATAACGTAAATGAAGGAAGAAAAGCAATGTTAGCCTCCAGAATAATTGACAGCACACTGTCGCACCAGGGATTGGTTAGAGTCATGTCAAAATAATCAGCATAAGCCTTAAAAAAATGTAACCCTTCAATCTCTTATAAAAAATTTCAAGTGTTTTTTTTTTTTTTTTGTTTAGTTTATTTTTTGTGTGTCCTGTTTGCCAATATAGCTTTGGGAGTAGATGTCCCAGAGCTAGCTGATAGCCTAACAGACTTGCTTTCATAAGCAGACCATTATGACTACGGCCATAAGGTTCTGCTTGGTACTTAAATATAAAACAAAATAGAAAAGTAGGCAGTAAAATCGTATACAACGGACTTGGAGACGGAAAGGGTGTTGAGAACGAAAGATAAAACAAAATTGCAGAAATAGACCACACAGAAACAGAAACCAAAACAACAGCAGCATATTCAAGGTATATATATATATATATATATATATATATATATATATATATATATATATATATATATATATATATATATATATATATATATATATATATATATATATAGATTAGTATTAAGTATTAGTATGTAGTATTAGTGTGTATCCATGAACACCTGGAACCGACCTCCCATGGTATGTGGGAGGATATCCCCAGATCCCCCAGTATGGGAACAGAGGAGGAAGCTTGACTTCTAAAGAAAAATAAAAACATGGGCAGGGATCAGGCACCACCAAATGGAGGAGAGCAGCAGTGTAGCCAAGGTCTAGTTTAAAAAAAAAACCTAACTATAATTCCCATGCTAATGACTAGGAAAATAGACCTAAAAACATACATTTGTTATTATACTATATTCAAAACCATTAGCACTATTAAGAGCCACTGTTACACCAGAGCTGCAGACCCCTAGTATAGGGATTGTGAAAAATAATTAAAAAACCCAAGGTGGTGTTATTGATGCTTTAATTATTAGTGCCATCTAGTGTCAGGAAAAACACCCCACTATGAAGTCACCTTCGATCCTATAAAAGCAATTCCTGAAGGAGTATCTGAATAAATATTATTAAAACATTGACCTACAAAAAAGGGTCATTTATTTGAGTACATAAGTTATAAAGTGAAATACATACAGGTCACACAGAGGGATGCATTGCAAGTTTTTATTTCTAGGAATTTGGGGTGACTCACTAACACCTTTAAAAACAACAAACTGTTTTTCTTAAGGTTTAAATATTCCATGAAAGAAACGGAAAGTCCTCAAATCTGAATATAAGTTTATCAGTTTACCCGTACCATTTGAAAATAACCCTTATGGAAATATTAAACTTTTCATTAAGCTCTCATTTCTGTATAAAAAGCTTTTTTTTTATTGGTATTAAGTAATATGCTGGTGGAGTTATAGCCATTCCAAAAAAGTAAAAAGAAACAACAACAATCTACTGGACTTGGTTTCCAAGTTTGAAGACGTTTTGCTTCCCATCCAGGAAGCTTTTTCAATTCAATTTTGAAACTTTCTAGAAAAGTTAACCAAGTGAATCTGAAACATTTCCACTGGAGGAGTTCTGAATAGAGCATATTGACAGACGAAAAAGTTTTTTTTTATGTTAAATGCAAAATAGTTAATTTTTTTTTTTTTTTGCAATTTTGATATAATTACTGTTCTAAGTGGATTGCTTTATCAGCTAAAGGCATGTGTTAGAGTCTCTATACTTATTATTAATCGATTACTAAATTAGTTGACAATAATTTTAATAATCAATTAATCACAATTAATCGGATTGTTTCAACCCTAATCGGCAGCATTGATGAGGCTGGTAGGAACCATTTTCCTGTTAAATCAATCTCCTAAAACAAGTTTTTTGGGAATATAAAGTGCTCTAAAATAAAACAGCTGTTCTGTGGTTTTGATTAAACACAGAATAAGAACCAGAAGGAATTGCTAATTGAATCCTCAACTGTGGAGAAAACACAATGGACTGCAAACATGTATTATGTTCCTCTTCACTCTGGAACTGTGATTTTGAATTAAAATATAAACCTGTTTCTTCTAAAGATGATTTTGGAGCAGTGTTTTCTGTTCTTTTTGGCCAAGGTTAGATGCTTCTGATGAAGTCTGTATTTTATGATTCATTTCCTACATACATCTGTGTTGTGATCCAGGACTTTTGAATTTTCCCTAAACCCTGAAAAGGGTTTTAATTTTTTTTTTTTTTTCTGGTTATTTGGAGAATGTATGGATGTAATAAATCAATACATTAGGTTTCAGTTGTGACTTTATTGAAATCCTGACCTCATCTTTGCTCAAAAAACATTTTTTACAGTTTTCCATACAGACAAATAAGAGAGTAGGAATCAGAACAGTAACTGCCACCACTGCAGTCAAGCACATTAGACTCCAGATGATAAAAAGTATAAAAATGGAAATCAGAGGAAAAAAAAAACTATGATCCAAATTTCTTACAGTAATAAAAAAGAAATGGCACCATAAAGACCATTAGAAACAGACAGGTTACAGTACAGCTTCTTTTTACGTAAATGCTATTCATTATACACTCTAAATAAACGGATAAATAAGTGGGTCAATCAATGAATCTGATGTTAACTGATGGAAACACAGAGTGGTTTATGATAACATTTACAGCTGGTGATATCTTCTCTTCCATGATGCTCCAAAAGAAACTTCACAAGGTTTTAACAGCTTTAAAGATGTAGGGGAAAAAAATTCAGTCCCTCAAACCCTCACCCAGCTTTGATTCTATATTATACACCTTCAGGTGTAGATTATTAATATAGTCTAGTTCATTGGGGGTAAAACCTTCATTTAGCAATAGTTATTAGTTGATAAACACCTCGATGAGCCACACATTACCTTTTTTTTTTTAAAACAATTTTACAACAGATTAATCTGTAGGCTAGCAATATATTATAAACCCAACTCTAGTTAGCTGCCTAATGTAAAAAAGTAGTTTTGTTTCACATAGATCAATATGTACCTTCGTTTCAGGGACAATGCAGTGATTATGGAATGAAAGCAGTGATTGTATCCAGTGTTCTTTGGAAACCAAGTGTGATCAAAGGGTCAACAAAGTCTAGTCTTCAGTGCAATCAATAGTGCAGAAAAACAAGCCGCATTGATGAGTAACAATACAAAAACAAGAAGTCTCTGACTAATTTCATGTCATTTGTATAAAAGAAAAAAAAAACAGGCAGCAAAATGGAAATCTATAAAGGCAGCATGCAGTAAAATCTCACATAACATACGGTTCATCCACCTGGTTGGTTATTACTGTGGGAGTTTTTTTTGGCAAAAAAGGAAAAATCCCAGATATGCTTCTAAATAATTTTATATCCCAGCAATGACATCTAGCTAAAAGACCTGAAAAAAACAATAATGGATTAAAGAAAAGCTTAATACATGTAACTAGCAAACTGTTTGCATTAATTAGGGCTGCAGGGAACCATGTAGCTCAGGGGAAGATTTAGAGAGGAGGTTCTCAACACAGATGTCACAAGTTTGATTCCCAACCTTTGCCGATTACTGTGCATCTTTCCACTCTCAAACTGCCATTCCTGCTTTTAAATTGACTAATTGCGGTGTTGCCGCCAAAAAATGAAAATACACATGATTAAGGATGGTAAATAACTGCCAGGTTGTTATACTAGACGTCCAATGAATTCTGGTGTGGCAGTCCTACATGGGTTTAGTCTCCCTGCCCAGAATACTGAGTCTTACAGAGGGAATTGGAATCAAATTGATGACAGATACTACTGGATTCATTTCTAATATTTTACAGCCCTAGCAGAAACAGCTAGACAATTTTTTAAACCTGTAAAAACTTAAAACTTCACTTTCAAAACCAAGAATACGGAGCATAGCGATATAATTAAGGCTGGGAACAAAAACGGTCACTTAGAACAGGTTTCCTTCTTGAAAAATATTCCTACCCCTTGAACCCTCACACTCTAACTAAATGACTACACACCACTTTTTATGTTTATCACGCAAAATAGTGGAAAAACAACACAATGAAGTTTGAGGCTTTAATAACCATAAGTAAAATAATTCTAAGTGTATAATCAAACAGAAAACTTTAAGTGACTGAGATAACCACTATCATCTTTGTATTCTGACCAAACTTCAATTATAACACAAATTCTTTTATGAAGGACCTGGTACAGATGAAGGTACCAAGATCATTTTTTTTAAAGATCTTCCAACAGAGTATTTTCCTCCCTTGCAATACTGCCTTAAAGTTGTGTCCTATTGTTAAATTGTCTGAATACTTCATTCGAAGCTACAAACACAAGGATGGAGAGGAACCCCACCAAGGCCTTTCTCTAAATAAGAAAATGGTCATTAAAGGAATGTATACATTTAAATACCTAAATAGAACATAAAGGCAAAAATCCTGTCAGAGAATTAACATGACCTTTTAACTTTAACAGCTGAGAAATGACACTTTACATATAACCAACTGTTGAGGAATGTTGTCTCTAAATTTGCAAACAGGTTGAAATTTGAATTAACATCTGGAAACATTAAAGCGTATTTTCATTCCTGCATAAAAAAAAAACACTTTCATTGGTAATTAGGAGAACAAATGGAAAACATCTGGGAACTGGAGGCCATTCCGACAAATAGTGCTATAACCAAACACAAGCAGGGATATTTGCTTTCATTGCAAGCAGGTGTAAGTTTTTATAAATTAAACATTTCATTAACATTTTATGTTTCCTTCATTTAGTCCACAGGCTAAAGGTAGTGGCTTCAATAGTGTGGGATTCCAGGAAGTATCCGTTCATGTGAAAGAGGAAGCATTTAGGGGGCGTGGCCTCCACAACAGTGCCCAGAAAGGTTACAGTACAGTAGGTTATTAGATGTTTAGCTAATAATATATAGTATACAGTATGTATCCCTCCTACATACATAGGAGTACGTAATCTGCTCTAGTCAAAATGATGCCAAAAATGCCCCACCCCAAAAAAACTGTTTCTCCTTAAGGTAAATAAATGTTTGGTTTGGTTAGTATTAGTGAGCCTAGCTTACAAAATTACAGAATGCACCACTTACTGGCTGGGAGGAGTTAAAGTCATCACCATCACCTTTAAAAGCTCATCAAATGTCAAGTTCCCTTTATTCTCACCATCTTCCTGATAGTCCCCACTGAAAGCCTCCAGCTCTCTACCGAACTTAATAAACCTCCAGTTTTTTAATCAGGGCTAAACAATGGAGCAATGTTTTACTTTTATATTAGAATTTATTCAAATAACTACCACTATTAAACTAATCTCAGAGTAAGTATCCAGGGTCCTGTGATGTGCAGATGATTAAACATTTCCCGATCTGAACCTTCACTTAATTTATACATAATGAAATGATAAAAGCTGAAAATTTATGAGGACGGCATGCATAAATTAAACTTTACAAAAAAAACACCCAAACAGAACGGTGAAGAAACCAAATATTACACTAGCACTCATATTTCGTTAAGTGTGGAGTGAGTCCCTGAGATATTGCTGGCTCTCTGTATGGTTTCCACATCTGAATGCAAATTCAGTTACAGTGTTTCCCAAATTTTCATGGTCGACTACCTCCACATACGCAACGAAGCAGGGCACCGAGGCGTTGACCCATGTACTCACGCACAAGAAAGGAAACAAAAAAAAAAAAGGAAAAAAGGTCCAGACATCACCTTCGCCAAAGAATGGTTGCCAATATGAAGAATGTTTGTAGGAAATAAATAAATCAATCTCACTCTGGGCAAATATACACCATCTTCAAAATTGTTTAAGTCTACTAAGGTTTTATAAGCTCAAAATATGTTTATGTATTAAGCAATTGGTGCTTTAATAAGAGAAATATGTAACTTTTATAAGTTGCTGAGATGAAGAACGGAGATAGCTTACATAACTTCTTTAGATTTACAAAAACCTCCTTTTTATATATTTACCCAAAATCTAAGAAGATGTTTGCTTTGGTTGTGTCTTATTTCCACAACCAACTCAAGCTTTAAAACCCAGTAGAGTTATAAATACCTGGTGCCTGTTTTCCTGAAGGTGAGCTCAGGAAAGCGAATTAACAAATACATGTGGTCTAACTCCGACAATAATCCTTCCAGCTGCAACTCTACTGCTCCCCGTTGTGCTCCAGGCTGTCTATGACTCGGCTCAGCCTGATGTTGAGCAGCCTGATCTGAGTGTCCAAGTGGTCGATTTTCTCCTCGAGCGAGCCCGCCCCGCCTCCGCGACGCCAGTACGCCCCCACTGGCCCCGTCATGAAGTACACCGCCATGATGAAGCACAGCGGCAGCACGGCCCGCTCTGGGTCGCCCTCGAATTTCTGCAGGATGTAGAGGCAGGACAGGGCAAAGAGTATGACCCTTGCCAGCCAAAAGAAACGTCCGAAAATGGCATGCAGCAAATAAAACAACCCCCCCAGAAACATGGATAGGAACCAGTAGGCCAATAACACGGCAGCAACCAGGAGCAAGGCACGCGCTGGGGTGTTGGTTAGAGAAGTGAGGCTGAAGTAGTGGCTGAGGTTTGAGGCTGCAGAGAGAGAGAGAGAGGGAATACATCATCTTTAAAAAAGTAGCAACAAATCTGACAAAAAAAAAAAAAAAACATTACAAGAACACAGCTTACAATCAATGCCCATCACATCGAGCAGATCTGACCAGATCTTCCAGATGGTGTCCATGAAAGAATCCACTCCGTGCACAAACCGCTCTGTTGCTTTGGAGAAAAACTGAGCAGAGAGAGGGAAAGAAAAATGATGATAGGACCACTTCGCTTCTCAACAAATATGACATTAGAGGACCTAAGTGACCTCAGGATAAGACGCTATATAGAAAACATCCCCCTGATAAAACTGCTAAGATAAGCGATATTTAAACACCCTTAAGCCGGGCTTACACTGTACGATTTTTTGCCCTTTTCGGGTGGATTCTCCAGTTGTGCGAGTATCTTTTGATCAGGCCGAGTTTCAGCCTGATTGTGCGCCCTGTAGCATACAGGAGGTAACGCTGGGCGATCAGCCTCACTACCACCTCCCAATCAGGAATCGGAAGGTCAAGAATAAATCAAACAGGTCTGAAATTCAGTCAGCCATCGTAAGGTCACATCGTGCCGCACAGTGTGAGAACTTGCATCGTGAGCTGTGAACTTTTAAACCCAATGGTTTTGTCATACAGTTTGAGCTGTAGCTGCGTGCAACGATTGAAAATATCGCACAGTGTATGCCCGGCTCTAGCCCTTCAAATGTTAATAATCCAAATGCAAGTTTTATAAAGATAAAACGAGTAGTCTAATAATGGTGGGAGATATTCACTGGTGATGAGAGTCCTGCTAACTCAAATCTACATATCAAAATAAAAAATAACTGAATTTAAATAAGTCAGAGAGACTGGGGGTGATTGTTTTGTGTTTTTGCTTCATTATCTAGTATCTGAAGGAATTTGGAGCAGCACATCTCAAAGTCTAGTTAACATGTCCAAGTTTTTGTTTCAAAAACCTCTGCTGGAGTAAAATGGGGCTAATTGAGAGAAAAAGCATGACATTGCACTATTACTGCTGAACACTACAGAGAGGATGTCATGTTAAACACTTTTAGTAACATGTATGACAGCCAACCTCCTTGATTAAACCCCATTTGCCTCAAGTTTCCACCAATCCCTGTTTGATCTTTAGCATCTCAGCCACTAAAAACCTACATCAAGGGTGGCCAATGATAGTACTCACCACTTTTACCAACAACCATTCTTTTCCACCATCACAGTTTCCTCATTCTCTCCCTGGACTTTGAAATCTCAGTTGCTAAAATGTTTTGAAGTCTGGACAATTAAAAGCCCATCCAATTGCTCAAATACATATTATAAATCAAAAATTTATTGCATAACCTCTGAAACATCACGGCCTACAAAATATTACCATAAGCAACCCTTTGAGATTTTGTAAGCACTGATGTGATAGTAGTTGTTGCAAATCAATATTTTGTGCAGCAGTAGCTGTGACAGACAAAATGCATAAAAACTTTAGATGCTTAAATGCATCAAAAACACTAAAATCAACAAAACTCCTCAGACGTGACAATATGTAGATTCGAAAGAACATGCAGGTTGTCCACCCAAACAGAACACATACCACACGTGTTTGAGTCATTATAATGTCTATTTTTAGCTGAAAGGAACTAAATAAAAGCAAGTGGCCTCTGACAGACTTCCGCTTCATCACCTCCTCCTCTGTATAGTGGCCCCTACCTTACCATCTGATATCCTTTCCCAGTTTGCTATTCAATACTGAGAAAATGTTGTCAGTCGTACATAAAGGGGACAAGTTTAATGCTTTTAGCAACATATATTACAGCTAACCCCCTTCCTTAGAAACCTTTATAGGTAACGCTTTCTTTTACAGTACATCAATAACCATGAAATAACATGGTAATAACACAGCAACTGGAACTATAATACTTGGTAATAAGAAAAACCTTTTTTGGGTAATCACCCCAAGATTAAGGTATTTGATTTCAAAATAATAACCTGCATGTAATTATTACAATTGTATGTGACTATGTAACATTGTAATTACCATTAGTTTAGCACATAACATTTTCTATTATTGGCCACTGCCCACAAATATAAAACTAAACTCAAGTTACATATAAATAAGAGTTTAGTTAAGAAGATTGGTTTGCTGTTATATACTAAGTAATAACCTGCATTTTAACAGATAAATTAATTTATTGCTGTCTGCAAAATAAATATGAGTTACCAGGTAATAACGGTTTGAAATCTAAGAATTCTGACTTTATCTTGTCCCCCTAAACTTTGAAGCACAGCACTTAGTAAAATTCTCTATACATTTTTTACTGATACCTAGTAATATAGTGTAACTTGCTATGTTATTACCAGGTTGTTACATGGCTATTAATGTACTGTTATTAGCATTCTTTGAACTGGTTAAAAGGTGTATGCTGTGGCTTATACCAAACTAACTTCAGTTCAACCAAAACAGAGGGTTAACAGTTTTTATTTGCAAAAATAAAAATCTCTTTTTGTTTTATTTATTTATTTATTTTTTACCTTAAAGTTAATTTTCTGAAGAAAGAAAATGTCAATTACTATGTGGTATAACGTGGAGGAGCCCACTCTTGTCACGTGATTTCTATCTGATCGCTGATTGGATGAGAGCTAATTGCCTAACAACCAGAATCTGCAACAAGGAAGCAAAGCTGCTACTTTGGCTTTAAATAAAATCGAATAGAATACATATTTCGGATCTGTTGTTTTTAGGTTGTATCATAGCCCATGAATTTTACTTAATGTTATCCTAGGATGAGAATCAAACACGGACACAGGCCTAAGAATGATTGAATCTTGAATGTATTAATATGGCCTCACGTGACCACTGTAACATAGGGAACTGTGCTTTGCTTTGGCGGCTAAATGGAGGAAACGTGCAGCTTTTCAAAATGCAGGAAATGCAGCTGAGCCAATGAGAGCACACCATGCAGCCCTGTGTGTCCTTCGCCGAGGTTCTTATCGAAGAAATGGAAATATGACGCTTTAAAAAGACTGATAGCCGTTAGAGGCCTTGGATCAAAAGAATGAGGTTACAGATAAGTGATGCAGAGGACTGGGCAGAAAACAATGAAACAGAAATGCTAAGACACACAATACAGTATTTAACTAAAATAGTTTGCTTTACATAAATAAAATAAATGGATTAATGCTAATAATTCAAAATGGCATCCATGGCAAGTTCTGCAGGCCCAGTTAGCTTTTTAAAATTTCCTGGTTACCTTATGTGGATTACAAACCCTTTATTATATAGAACAAGCCTGTATTGTTCTCCTGTGGCCCCACGCACCTTGTACAGAGCTCGGATGTTCTCCTCTCCAAACACGCTGCTCAGGGTCTGGTAGATCCCGTTAGCTGCCCGCCTGAAGCTGTTCTGGTTGCTGCCGCCGCTCCTGCCCCTGCCCGCTACGGCTGGGCACAGCAGGCTGACAGAAAGCACCAAGACAACCACTAAAACTCTGCTTCCCTTCATTGCGACACAGTGTCCAAAGTTGTTAAGTGTAATTTAGTATTAAAAGCTTTCAATTAAAACTAAAGGTGAAAACAACAGCTAGCTGCCGAAAGCGGACACCTTGGCCAGGAGACTGGCTGATAGCTCCTTTTACGTTCAGAGGTGCCTCGGAAAACTGAGCTCTACTTCAAATCTATGGTTACAAAATACAATTAGTACACACAAGAACACACCTTTGTATCGCCATTTTCATAAAAAACGACAAATTATATAACATCGGATGTTTATAATTAATAATGTATAATGAATGCGCTATATTTAAGATTACTTGTCTATTGTTATCTTTAAAAATAGAAACTTTCGCACTTTCATAGAAAAACTATGAAAGTGCGAAGCCGACTTTATTGGAGATGATGAAAATTTGAGATGAGTATTTCCTAAGAGGGAAAATGTGCTTGGGAAAACGCGTTCACAGTATAAAACTGTAATTTCCTATTTTAGTAAAAGCAGCCACTACCTTCGCCTAAAAATGAGGTAGGTTGAGGTCATCTATAGTTTGATACTGCCCTCTGCTGGTCAATGGGTGGTACTTCTACCACATAGGTTGCGTTTATTTACAGATACATAAATTACATAGATAGGTTTTTTTTCTTCTTTCCTTTGAGCCATCTTTTAAATGAGAGGTGAAACATCTACTGTACTAGAACAGAATTACCTCCAGCAGAATTATCCTCCTTTCATTTTGTTTCATAACTTGTCAAGTTACTACAACAAACCTAAATGCTAAATGTGTCTTGATAAAAATCCAGGTCACAAACAAGGATTGCTCTTTAACAAAGAGCAATAGCTCCAAAGAATAAATAACTAGGTCAACGTAAAAATAAATCATGTTTTTCAATTAAGATAGAGTTTCGTAGTTATTTTATTTGTTTTAATTTCAAAAGAATGGCATAAGCGGTACAAATATTTTTTCTGCTTTTTTAACTCATGTTGTGTACTTTAGAAAAATCTAATAAAAAATATAAATAAATAATAAAAAGAAAAAACCCTGAATGTTCAAACTGTAACTAATATACAATCATATCTTTAATAAAATGAAAATGTCTTCAGAGCTGTAATGAACAAAATTTGTTTTTTTTTATACACTCTGTGGGTACAAAATGACAATAAAGCATGTCTAACTCTAAGTCAAATTAAGTTATTTAAGCAGCGTGTCGCAGCCTTCTGTTCCAACAAAAAAACAACATTTTCATCAAAGACTGTGAGTGTTAACAGGTGGTTTTTGGTTTTGCACTCACTTCCAACTTGACATATTGTAAATGCAAAGAAAAAAAAAATACTAAAAATGTCTTGGAAGGTAGTAGAAGATGCATTTTATGTTATAAGCTCCCAAAAAAGTGGGGAAAAAAAAAATATATATATTTTTTAAAACCTCCTGTCTACACCATCCCCCAGTACCTGGTGTACTCTTAATCACTCAAATTAATGGGAGGGTCTAACAATTAACAACTTACACATATGAAAAAATAGATAACTAATTTTGTTTCTAAATTAACTTTAATATATTTTACATACCAAAAGACAAAAACTAAATTTGTAGAAATAACAAATTACAAAAATGTTGCATAAATGGCCACAACTCAGTGCCTGTTTTCCTTGATTTGTTTCTACAAATCCAGAGAGAACTCAGAAGAAAGGCTTTCTATTTAAGACAGGACATTCCTTCACTGACTCTCTGAATGAGACCAGATCTACTATTTATGCTTGGAAAAAGTAACCACAAAAAGGATAATTCCACCATGTCTCCCTATGAAGATGCTGTTTACAGGCTGCTGTGCAGTACTTCCATCAGACATCACTCATGCCCCTTTGCATTGGTCTATAATAAAAGGTGGCAAATAATTGTGAAAAACACAAAATAAAAATTAATACATTATCAAGTCAAATCACTTGAAATGCCAGACTGGGTAATGACCAGCTGACAGGCAGCAGATTACGGACCTAGCAAACACTAGTAGTGCTGAAAGCTTTAGTATTTCTGGAGGTCAGCGATTTTGCAACCTTGAGGAAACCAGTTTTATGAAATGAGCATATGTGTGAGTGTGCGGTATTCATTTTCCACTTGGTTATCTAATGCATTAATATATCCAAGGACATTCATATCATCACAGCTGTCTTGTGATGGAGCCTTATTTACTTTTCTTCATGCAAATCTGCTTAAGCCACTCCCTAGTGCCTTTCAGGGGAATTGCATTTCAAGGAACTTCTGCAGTGAATTTAGCTAGCAGCTGTGACCTTCTGTTTTTGTACCTTTTGTGATCTAACTAACAAAGTAGAAATGGTTGCTCTTTTTCGGTACTCATTTAGAAGGAACTCACAGCTTATCCGAGGCGTTATGGTAAATCATGGGTGGTTTTAACTGAGATTTGTTGTTGATGTTCCATAAAGATATATAATCACAGCTTTCCTTCTGCATCTATCTTTGAAGTCTTTCTTTCCATCATCTGTTCTCTTTAGTTTTCTGTAACTATCTATGTGCCTCCCTTTGTCTCCCACTATTCTGGCCTAAGGCATTGCATGCTCTTTTGTAAGCCATGGGACTTTTTTTTAACCATTTGCAACCATGACTTTTTAACTCAGTCTCTTACTTTCCTTTTGCTTTTTGGTTTACTGGCTTCAGGCTAGAAATCTCCAGCTGGTTCATGAGTCGCACCAATATATCCCATCTATTCCTTCCCCAGGCTAGGCCCGAAGCTATGAAGAGGTTGCCCTGGGTGTGCTCCACAAGTCATTGGCCCTCTCCCAAAAACAGAACTTCAGGGCCAGACCATAACAATCTAACAAAGAGTTTGAAAAGATGCACACAGAGTTCTACTGACATCTACAAGAATGTTACATATTTGTTAATGCATGTGTGCATTCATTACTCTGCGCAAGTGTGTCTGAAGGTAGTTACTCAGCCACGAGGCGGGTTCCATTAGTGTCCAGACCTAATGTACCACCCAACCTCCAACTCACCTCCTTCAATTGGCCCAAAACCAATTTTCATAGTTGATGATTGCAGCTCCAGCTAAAAAGCCAGCCACAGCTCACCCCATGCTTATCTATTTTACATACCAACAAAGAAAGCCATTAGAGGTTATTCTTCAAGCTATATTACCACTTTCACTTAAAATAATGCACATGCCTGCTTGTCTGGCTCTCAATTAAGTAATTTTTCATCTGTTAATGAGCATAGAAAGTCAACAGCGCCCTTGAGTGTCGGCCGAGGTTAAATCAACACCCGGGCGAGGGTGTAGAGGCGTGCTGTGATTTAGTGCTATTAACCGTGCATCCGTGCATGGCCTTTTTATTTAAAAAAAACGTCTTAACTTCTGTTGCTCCCTCCTTTGAAAGCTCATCCTTTGTTTCTGTCTGTCTCCTTCCTCATGTTCATGCTGCGTCTTAGGTTCTTTTTTTCTCTAAAGTCAGACACTTTTTCCCCATCCCATGCTCCAGCTGAGTTCAAAAGTGTAGAGAGGCGGAATTAAGTGGCTGGCTGAGGACGTATCTTCAAAGTAGCTGAGCATAAGCTTTGAATGATAAGACTTCAGAACGGAGTCAAATGAACAAAACACTGATTTCAATCTAATTGGTGCTGAGGAATGCATAAACACCCTGATCTGTTTTATCTGCTAACCTTAAACTTATAGCTCTTACGGGTTTATGTTCATGACAGAACTGATTTACTACACTGACATAAATAATTTTTTATGGTTCACCTGGCTTGGAGATATTGTTTTCCCAAAGTAGAGGGGTTCAACTGTCTAGGGGACTAGTGTCCTAGTCCTGTTTGGCTAGGACACCATCCTGGAGAGATCAGCTGTGCTGCTGCCATCAACACCCTTGTTTATAGATGTTGGAGATCGACCTGTTTTCCAGTGTAGTCCTGATTCTCTGACCGTGACTGGCTGGATGTGCTCTCTTCATCCTCTGACATGGGAGCTGGCTTGGAGCTCGTCTGCCTGGCTGTATGTTTCCTGGACCGGGCCGCCTTTTACAGCTGCTTTTTGTATCTCTGCTTCTTTCTCCTTGAACCCCAGTCGGCCTCAGGAGACGGCCGCTCAAACTGAGCCTGGTTCTGCTGGAGGTTTCTTCCTGTTAAAAGGGAGTTTTTCCTCTCCACAGTCGCTACAAGCATGCTTAGTGTGAGGGATTGCATTCAGTCAATTAGTCGATGCAATCAACTGGTTTTCCTTAGACAGAAAACTTTGAATCGATCTGACTGTATGATCTGGTGAACTGTAAAGTGCCTTGAAATGACTTGTGCTGTGAATTGGCGCTATAGAAATAAACTGAATTGAATTGATATGGGATGGTCAGGGAAATAGACATTTTAGATTGGCAATAAAGCAAGCATTACACTGATCCCTGGTAAGAAAAAGGGTTGTGGTAAAAAGCTTAAGGGGCTGGCTACATTCTGACCCTCACTGTTGGTCATTTGTCACTGAACTGCTGCCCCTTGGTTTTGAACAAAGTCTGTTGAGTCAGTTCAGGCCTCTGAACAGGATTCTTTTAGGCCTCTAATTGGGTAGATTTCCTTTCATGTCGCACTGTGAAGAGACCCCAAGGTTGAGGCACTGCTCCATAGATGGACTACATTTCCCCTCTGGCCTTGGAATGGCTTTGGGCTTCCTAGAAGTCTTAGGTTTTGGGTTTCCCAACAGTATCCATTGCCTACTTATTGACTTAGTAAGATAGTAGGTAGATGACTGGTACACTGCAAAAAATATAAATCTCAATAAAAAATTTTTTTCTCAAAATAAGTGCATTTTCTTCTTGAATTGAGGTAAATAAAACACTTTGCCAATGGAAAAAATACAATTTACTTTTAAAATAAGAAAAAAACAGTGGTATTGCCTTATTACAAGTGCATATTATCTAATTATATTATTTTAAGAGTAAAAATATTAATTCCATTGGCAGATCATCTTATTAACCTGCTCAAATTAAGGGTAAATACATTTAATTTAAGAATTTTTATTGACCATTTTTGCAGTGTAACCTGATGAGGGAATTTCCTCATCACTCTGGAAGATTCCAAGGTGTTTACAGGCAAGAAAAGAGTCGCTCCATTGAGTTTTGCACAGAGAAAGGGAAAATTTTCTTATTGCGAAGGAGCAGCTTTCATCTCCAGATGATGGTGTTTTCATCCTGTGTCTCAGCAGCAGAATCTCATCCTTCCTGTCATGATCCATATGTTATGATCCCGAGGCCATGGTTTGAGTTTAGACAGACTGGTAATCGAAAGCGTTTCCATGCTAACCAGCTTTCTTTAGGACAACAGACAGTAGCAGCCCCTACTTTACTGCAGACCTGGTTTTAGTTAATCTATCCATCTCCAGCTCCATCCTACCATCATCCAAAAATACTTCAACTCTTCTTCCTGAGACAGACTGACCTCTGAGCCAGAGAGAGCAACCTTCCACTCCAATGGCTGACAACCATGACATCAGACTCAGACTAGCTGACTCTCAGCCTAATCGCTTAACACTTTGCTTTGCTTTGAACTGCTTCAGTGCACATTAAAGGTCATGGTTTGAAGCAGTGGCAGTTTTTGTATGACCTTCCCATCCGAAGCTGAGTCTTTCATCTAATTTAATTCTCTGTCTTGCAATTATTATTTACCTTATTGCATTTATTCTGTATCTGAAGTAGAGATTCAGACTGAAAACGATTCAAGATCCACTGATGAAGTCCTGACGCTCTATTGCAGCCATCCCTGTATGTATTGTGAGATTTGTGACAGTGGAGCTCATTCCCAGAGCGGGTGCTCTTAAACTTGAAATGGACAGTTCCTATCTGAAGGGCCAGAGGGAGAGAAGGCAGGCTGTAAAACTCAGAGAGAAGTAACAGGATGAAGGCTCACCAAGATCTCTGATATACAGTGGCATTTCGCTGAACTTCACATTTAATTTAGCCCCAGCTTCATGAGATGAGCTGCAAAAATACAGATGGATGCAAGCTAGCTGTTACCTTTCTTTATTTCCTTTTTTGTTCAATGATCTCTTGTCCTCTTCTAAGTCTGCTTTTTAATTGATCTCCCCATCTCCAGTTAGACAGTAATTTTCTACAAACAACAGGGTCCACTTTGTAAACAAGACAGAATAGAACGATAATTTTAGAATATCTAGGAAAGTGTATCACTTTTTATGAATCTAATGTTGAAATTTAGTTAAACTTTTTTATTTATTTATTTTTATTTTAAATAATAAAAAAAAGAAAAAAAGAAATTTAGTTAAATGTAAGTTTTATTCCAATGAAAAAGAGACAGGGATTTTATAGAATTAAATGCCTGTATATTGTCTGATTAAAAGCTTGCTCCAACAATCACATTGAAGGGTCAACTTGTTAGCATTACCTGAAAGAGGGCTAGAAGGTTAAAAAAAACATTTAAATTTATTAGCATCCTCTCAAAACAACAGCTTTGAATGATCAAACCTTTTATTGGAGTGCATTTTTTCAAATATATTACATCCCCTTTGAATTTATCTGAATCTTTTTTCCAGATTTAAATTATGCTTTTTTTTAAAGCTTAATGGAGTTTCTAAGAGCTTCTGATTTGTGAATGTCTGTGTCCCTGGGGCATGAATATGATGTCACACAGAGATTAAATTCTTTTATTTACCGTTGACTAGGCTGAGCGGGGACCAATATTTATCCTGCAAACATTTACTGAGAGCAAAATGGAAAGAAAGGTTAAAAAAAATGTCACTGTAAGAGAAGTGCAGGACCAGTGACCGTCAAATCACCATAACAACCAGTGAGTGCTATTCACATTTTGCAGTGAGACTGAATTTAAATATGAATATTTTTTTAATAAGTAATTAGACTCATAAATAATTAGTCTCTTATCTTTCTTTATAATAGAGATACCTTATCACATAATTTAATGAAAGGATAAATGATTGATGAACTTCTGTATGTAAAAAAGTTTTACTCAAGGACCAACAGTATTATCTCCTTAAGTAAACGTTTTACTTCTCTTGCTCTGGATTTTAAAGAAAGTGGCGGGATGTAACATTTGAATTCACCTGATAATCTGAAATAAGGTTTTGAGAAAGGAACAAAAAGGCAGGAGTTGTTTAGAGTTTGGGAAACACATCGGCCACGGGGTACTGAGCTGGAAATAACCTTTGCTTAGATGGGAACAATACTGGGAAATAAAATTCTAGATTTGTTGGTTTGGTGTAAAACAAAGGATGAAGACAAAAAAAAAAAAAAAAAAAAAATCTTCCCTCCCTAAAAAAAAAAGCTCCTCATCTCTACTGTGACTGGGAAGGAACAATGCTGTGAATCCTTTTCTCTTCTTAGCACTGTGAAATGTTTAAACATCAGTAGACTTTAAACGCAAAACCTTTTGCAATCCTTTAATAAATTGTCAAAATGTATCTTTTAGTGGTATAATGGTGCAGAAGATACAAGCAAACCAACATAGAAATGATTCACAAGACCCGATCCTAACCCTGTTAAAAAGACGGGGTTTGAACTGGGACTTAGGAGGATCTAAGGCAGGGGTGACAAACCTTTCTAAGGCTGAGGCTGTCATGGTTTTGTTTCTGTTTGTTTTTTTTCCATTTTGTGCTGTTTTCTGGTTGTATTGGAGTTTTTATGTATTCATTGTTTACCCTCTGTCGTTCCCTTTGTCTTAGTCTCCCTTCTAGATGCGTCAATCCACACCTGTTCCTCGTCTGCTGATTAGATCAGTCTTTGTTCAGTCTCCCATTTATACCCCTCTTGTGCATTTTCTCGTTGCTGGTTCCTTGTTGTTTCTTTGCTCATTATGTGTGCTTTCTCTGACAGCTTCTGGATTTTGGTTTTCTGCATTTTGTTTGTAGACTTATGCTTCTGTTGCCCTCTGGAACTGCACCAAATCTGCAAGAAACCACCTCAGCATTTGGGTCCTTGAAAAACCTCCACACAAGCTGACAGAGGGCCACTTCAAGGGACTATAGTCATAGGAAGGGCTGCTAATACTGACCTATGACCTGCAAGGGTCAGTGTTCATCTAAACGTTGTACATTATGAACATGTTTTTATTGTTTCTTTTCATTTCAAATTTAATTTTAGACATTGTCATTTTGAAATGCTCTATAAATGATTAAAATTCAAATTTCCTTTGGGGAACCTGAATTTCCCTTTAGGGATTAATACAGTATAATTGAATTGAATTGAAAAAAGAAGAGCAACAGTATAAAATAAAATTTCACACTCAGCCCATTGGCGAGTTCTTCTATTTTGAGAAGACTCTGAGGGGACACCATGTGGTCCTTGAAGGCCCCTTGGTGCCCGCGGGCATCACATTGGTGACCCCTGATCTATGTTAAAAGGTCACTTAGACCCTGTGCAGTGTTATAGGAAAAATCCTAATGCTGCCCTACTGATAATAAGGATTTTCGGGGCCAATAATTGGAATTTTGTCAAAAACAATTACTTTTTGTAATTTGGACTTTTTTCTGGACTCTCTAAATTAACTTGAATGAAATGCATGATAAAAGAAATATAACGCACATTATGCTGTTTAAGAAAGACAGTTTTCTAGGGCTCTCCACATCTTTCCCCACAGAAATGAAGAAAAAGTAGTACTGTCTTTTTAGCATAGGTTTTTTATGGGATTTTAATCAATGCAGATTCACACTGCATGTATTTCAAATATCACTCCCCTATATTCAAATTTGAAATGTAGCATAAGTGCCAAGAGATAGTTAGGCGAGATGCTCCAGGGCATCTCATCTCAGGGGTTTATTGCTGTGCAGCTCTCATTAAGATGTGCTCAGAATGGAAAACCTCTCCCACCATCCTGAAATATTGCCCTGCTGCTAAAGCCGGCACATTATGTTTGACATTTTTCACTTAGCTCTTTTGCTGATGGCCATGGAGGCTAGGGCATCGGGAGCTCCTGATTTTTGGTTAAGCTCCCACCCATTTGAGCAGATAATTTAAGTTACCAAATTTAATGTAAAAGGTGGATGTTTCCTTATGAACAACCTGTTTTCAGACTTCTGTTATTTTGTTATTGCATAAATAAGCAAAAGGGAAGTGGAATTAAGAAAGTTTTTAATTCTTTTAACGCACAATTATATAATCTTCATGCAGGATCACTTTTTGAATGTTTCAAAGTGGCATTAATACAAAAATGGCCAGAATGAAATGTTTTGTCTGAGCTTCTTTCTGAAAGTATCACCAGTTTGAAGAGATTGCGTTGCAGCATGGAGATTTTCAGTTCCTGGTTTGAGGTATTTGTGCAGTTTGATTGCAGTATTTTTTTGAAGTGAAGAGGTCATTGTTGCCATTTTTTCAAACCTTATTGCATGCTTACATAACTTCACAAGTTTTAATTATTCTGACAACACATGCTTAAATTTGCATCAGGTCATTAGACTGTATTGTAGTCACAGAACATGCAGACTGTAAAGAGTAGGCTGTGGTTCAGCCATTATTCATTTATCTGCATGTCAATTTCTTAAAAATCAAATAATAAAAGTGAATTCAGTCTATTTTCCTGTTTTCTGTACATTTAATAATTAATCATCTGTGATAGGGAGATGTTTTTTATTTCCATTTTATCTAATCTTCTTTCATTTATCCTCTTTGTCCTCTAACTTTATATAACATCAGGTAGAGACTGATGTTATTAGTTAAGTTTGCAACCATTAAAGAAACCGAGCCAATATATTGATTTGACCTATTTTAGGTATTGCATCTATTTTGGAATTTTATATATAACATCAAATATGACCATTAACAGCGTAAACACACTCGCTACCACACAGATTCAGAGGGATTTACAATCAGAGCGCTGTTATTTACAGTGAAAACAGAATGAAAAGTTGAATGTTAAATCTATTTCAGGTTCGCCCAAGCACATTCAATCAGAGAGGATTTCTCAGTTTATCCTGCTGCCTATAGAGGGCAGTAAAACACAAGCTGTAGTTTGAGGAAGAGAGCAGAATTAGTTGAGGGGAATTACTCACCTGCATATGAACTTGCCTGTGCTGGCAGACTAATGCCTCCTGATGCCTTATTTCAAAGAGAGGTTGAGGGTTGGAACGGATGAGGCAGAGTCTCAGAAATGTAGGACTGGAGTTGATGAGGGAAGGTGAATTTGTTCTTTGCTTTTTTTTTTTTGTTTAAGCACTGACAATAGTCATTAAGCACAGTGTTTCTTGCCTCTGACCTACCTCTCTGCTTGAAAAATGC
This sequence comes from Cyprinodon diabolis, assembly GCA_030533445.1. Lineage (NCBI taxonomy): Eukaryota > Metazoa > Chordata > Actinopteri > Cyprinodontiformes > Cyprinodontidae > Cyprinodon > Cyprinodon diabolis. The sequence continues at coordinate 31,929,430 of CM060073.1, read as the reverse complement.
AGCCCATAAAATCACCAGACTTTCTTTTTTTTGACAAGATGAATTAATCCTACGACTTTAAATCACGAAATTCTCCCTCTATGTCTTATTTTTTTCCCCCTTGTATGAAATACGTACCACCCCCCTACTTTCAACACAATGGCTGCACCTCCATCCATCTTCATTAGTACCTGGCAGCTCAGCTCACACCCTCTCCTACATGTATACACAGTGACCAGATGGGTCGTTTCCCACAGCGGGGACACAAAGGACCAACACCTTTAGTCCCTACACATCCGCAGACAGAGTGACTATACACTTTAAGAGTCTGTGCGCAGGTTATTCGCATTAAAAAATAATTCTGTTATGGTATGGTTTGCCTATAATGAACAACGTGCCAGGGCAACCCTGCAAGCTGAACTGAAACAGATGGAGTTGTAGCAGTGTAGGATTTTTTTTTCTCTTTCCTTATAGGAAGGTTCAAACTCAGTTCATCTTTACAGAGTTGTGGATTCCTTATGTTCTTGTGAAGATTATTATTTTTAGAAACAGAGAGAAGTCCAGCTCCAGGGAGAGGAAACATGGGGAATCAAACTCCATGAGCTGTGTAACATGGAACTTGATCTAAAATTAAGAACTGATAATATTTCAGGCTTATGATAATATTGTCCCAGCCCTAAACAGCTGCATCTTAATAAATAAAAGACTCATTGAAAAGTTAATTATTTAAAATGTTTGCTATTAGTACCGCTATACCATAAAAATCATCCTACAGAGTGATCTATTTCAAGAATTTATTTAAGTTAATTTCGAATGTTATGGGTTAATCGCTGATGGAAACTACAAATTTCAGTTTGTAAGAATAGAAAAATCTAAAATAAGACAAATATAATATTGGTTGGGCCTCTTTTTCATCATTACAGTATCAATGTAGCTTTTGGATGTTGTTGGGTTTGCTCTCTCATATTTATTTGTTGATGATAAGCCATGCTGTTCCTAGACTTTAGACTTTAAATATTAGAATGGCAATTTAGAAAGTTTCCAGTTTTTAAGTCTCTTTTAAAAACATTTATTTCAAGAAGTGATCGACTAAGAGTGAGCCGAGTGTTTTCATATTTGTGTTATGTCATGCTTTTTATTTTGATCCAAACAACGTCTACATTTGGTTGAAAAGTGAAAGGTGAAAAGCCATAATTTTTAGTACTTGAAAGGACGTTGAAAACCCAGCTCTCAACGTCTTTTCAACGTTTTCAATGTCTTTTATTTAACTAAAGCGGGACAAAATTGGCCCAAACAAGCGCAGCCCAATTTTAAACCCTTTTTGGACTAAATTAAGATGATCACGGACCGAACTGGCCAAATTTAGCCTGAAAACCAATGTCTAAACGTCTTTGTTTTTGGGGAAGATTTGGTGAAGTTGTTTAAATGTGTTTTAGAAACATGGAGGATTTAGTTGCTTTCCGGGGTTCAGATCAAGGCCCTATTTCACAAAACCAAAATATAGATTTAAGTCGGGATTTTCCAGCTATCCGGTGTCAAATTAAGCCACTTGGTCTGGAGCTGTAACACATCAGTTGGCATGGTAGTTTATTCCCTTCAGCTAGCATGCTCCTAACCAGGGTAACATCCAGGCTTTCTGAAAGCTGGGTGCCGTATCTGCTCAGTCAGCAGAGACACACCTCAAATACCAATGAGTTTACCTTCTTCTACTTGGGATCATTGGCTGGTGGCACAAACATTAAGAGTTAAAGGATCACCACCATCTACTGCAGCTGGACTGTGGGCCAGAGTATCTGATCAACCAAATTTACATTCTCCTAAATCCCCCTCGTGCTGTATTCAAGCAATGACTTTTTCACTGATACTGTTGCCCTCTCAGCATGTTGGGGCATTTATTTATCATCCTTCTTTAAATTCCACCAATGTATTTTATCATATAGTATTGTATTTGATTATTTTAAAGATACAGTGTGTAATAATTACAGGGATATACAGTCAGAAATGTAATATATTATACATAACTATGTTATTTATCATCATCTACGAGCTCAGCCTCTTAACCTTAATATTTGCGTTGCCTTAGAATTCGTTATTTATAATTACATAGGAGCGGGTCTCGCAGCCATGGAGGCAGACATCTTTGCGCTACGGCAGCGCAGAGCCAACAAACTAGCGATTGCGAGATCGCCAAAACGTCACAACGATGTAGAAAAAATAACGGGTATATTTATTATCTTAAGTCTACATGAAATCTATACCCTACACAGACTAATGAAATACTATCTGTAAAATTATCTATGTAAACAAACCTCATCACTTGAGAAGGTAGGTGATGCGGACGTCATGGAAGACATTTTGTCCCGTAACGCTCGCCGTACTGTTGGGGGGAGAAGCGGTGGGGGGGAGATGTTCATGTTGCTGCAGTTTGCAGTCTGACTGCTAGATGTCGCTAAAAGTTACACACTGTAGCTTTAAAATAATTATGGTAGCCTATACAATTATTACCTCTATAAGTTTCTATATCCCTACTGTTCGACGTGTTTTTAAAGTCTCCTGCTGTTCTAAGTTTGACAGAAAGGCCTGTAATAGACTATTGTTGTGAAATGCCCATATTTGGACTTTTCTCAAAAATTAACTGCATAAATGATATGGCATTTCTGGGGATGAATTAGGATACAGATCACAAAAGAAACTATAGACCAGCTGGAAGACTTTTTCAAATTTCTTAATACAGGATTCCCTAATGGGTGCAGTGGGTAGCACTGCTGCCTTGCAGCAAGAAGGTTCCGGGTTTGATTCCTGGCCCAGGGTCTTTCTGCATGGTGTTTGCATGTTCTCCCTGAGCATGCGTGGGTTCTCCCTGTGGACTCCGGCTTCCTCTCACAGTCCAAAAACATGATTGTTAGGTTAATTGGCTTCTCTAAATTCTCCTTAGGTGTGCGTGAATGGTTGTTTGTCCTGTTTGTCTCTCTGTGTTGCCCTGTGGTAGACTGGCAACCTTTCCAGGATGTACCCCGCCTCTCGCCTGTAGACAGCTGGAGATAGGCACCAGCAACCCTCGTGAACCCACTTGGGATTAAGCGTGTAAGCGTGTATTCCCTAATGCTATTGGTACACTGGACTGCACACACATTAGAATATAATGGTAAGAGTTAGTTATGGTTAGGCCTGTCAAAGACAGTGATGGGACTAACGGCGTTGAAAGTAACGGCGTTACTAACGCCGTTACCTTCTTTTAGTAACGAGTAATCTAACTAATTACTTTGACTGTAACTATAACGCAGTTACCATTGCAGACACCCCGTTACTGCGCGTTACTCAGGTCGCACAATGAACCTTTTTTCATGATAGGACTCGTGCGCAGCTGCGTGAAGCTGACTCCCCACCCACGTCAAAAAACTCTGCAAATAGACTGAATGGTTAGTGCAACGTTAGTGCAGATTTGTGCAGAAAAAAATATTGTTTGTGCTACTTTTGTTTAAGAGATATTAAAGATTATTTTTTAGGTCATCCAGAGGTGCGCGCCTTGTCATGAGAGAGGGGAGGATGGCTGATGTATAGTGAGATTCCGTCTGTCAGTTGGGAAGGTGGGTGTTTCCGCAGGCGAGTGTTAACGTACAGCACACACAGAGAGATGGAGAGTGAGGAGCATCCAGCAGCAAACAGCCTTTTCCTGATGGAAATACCGGTGTTACGTCGAGCTGCGTTTCCCCATCAGATACGGTTTCCTCTGCATCTCCGCACAGCGCAGGCGGCACGAGTCCCCGCGCAAGCGACAGGAAACGCGCATGCTCGCTAAAGGCGCGCACCAGTCGCCCTGTGCTCGCGCCACAGGAGAACTATGGAGAGCGTGAACGATCAAATGAAAGGGAGAAAGATGGATGGATGGATGGATGGATGGATGGAATTATGGCTGGATGGATGGATGGATGGATACTCTGCCTTCTCAACCTACTGTATTTTTTATTTTAAACATTATTTGATGGCCTTTGTGGCAGGGATGGAGATCCATATTTTATGTCACACACAGAGTACATCTAGATACACTATATTGCCAAAAGTATTTGCTCACCCATCCAAATTATTGGAATCAGGTGTTCCAATCACTTCCATGGCCACAGGTGTATAAATTCAAGCACCTAGGCATGCAGACTGTTTTTACAAACATTTGTGAAAGAATGGGTCGCTCTCAGGAGCTCAGTGAATTCCAGCGTGGAACTGTGATAGGATGCCACCTGTGCAACAAATCCAGTCGTGAAATTTCCTCGCTCCTAAATATTCCACAGTCAACTGTCAGCTGTATTATAAGAAAATGGAAGTGTTTGGGAACGACAGCAACTCAGCCACGAAGTGGTAGGCCACGTAAACTGACGGAGCGGGGTCAGCGGATGCTGAAGCGCATAGTGCGAAGAGGTCGCCAACTTTCTGCAGAGTCAATCACTACAGACCTCCAAACTTCATGTGGCCTTCAGATTAGCTCAAGAACAGTGCGCAGAGAGCTTCATGGAATGGGTTTCCATGGTCGAGCAGCTGCATCCAAGCCATACATAACCAAGTGCAATGCAAAGCGTCGGATGCGGTGGTGTAAAGCACGCCGCCACTGGACTCTAGAGCAGTGGAGACGCGTTCTCTGGAGTGACGAATCGCGCTTCTCCATCTGGCAATCTGATGGACGGGTCTGGGTTTGGCGGTTGCCAGGAGAACGGTACTTGTCTGACTGCATTGTGCCAAGTGTAAAGTTTGGTGGAGGGGGGATTATGGTGTGGGGTTGTTTTTCAGGAGCTGGGCTTGGCCCCTTAGTTCCAGTGAAAGGAACTCTGAATGCTTCAGCATACCAAGACATTTTGGACAATTCCATGCTCCCAACTTTGTGGGAACAGTTTGGAGCTGGCCCCTTCCTCTTCCAACATGACTGTGCACCAGTGCACAAAGCAAGGTCCATAAAGACATGGATGACAGAGTCTGGTGTGGATGAACTTGACTGGCCTGCACAGAGTCCTGACCTCAACCCGATAGAACACCTTTGGGATGAATTAGAGCGGAGACTGAGAGCCAGGCCTTCTCGTCCAACATCAGTGTGCGACCTCACAAATGCGCTTCTGGAAGAATGGTCAAAAATTCCCATAAACACACTCCTAAACCTTGTGGACAGCCTTCCCAGAAGAGTTGAAGCTGTTCTAGCTGCAAAGGGTGGACCGACGTCATATTGAACCCTATGGATTAGGAACGGGATGTCACTTAAGCTCATATGTGAGTCAAGGCAGGTGAGCAAATACTTTTGGCAATATAGTGTAGATAGATGTATAGATAGATGTTGCAGTATCTATAACAACCCAAACACACAGGATTTCAGAATTAGACATCCCCAGTTATTAATTTCATATACTTACCAGATCTGAATGCCCTGTTAAAAAAAACTTCACATCGCCTTCCCCCCTGATGTCATTTGCATTGAGTTGCAATAAATGCTAAACTCTCTGCAGGTTCTTGTCTTTGTCGTCCGCTCTATTCAGCTGACTTTTGAATCACACCGTGAGAAGGTGGGGGCTGGGTGGTGAGGGTTACGGGGGCGAGAAACGCAAAAGTAACGCAATAGTTACTTTTACTAGTAACTAGTTACTTTTATTGTGGAGTAACTCAGTTAGTAACTCAGTTACTTTTTGGGAGAAGTAACTAGTAACTATAACTAATTACTTTTTCAAAGTAACGTGCCCAACACTGGTCAAAGACATAATTATAATATGTGAATTACATTGTCTGAACATTTCCTACTGCTTCCTATTCCTTTTCCTCCTTGAATCCCTTCTAAAATAAGGATTTAAGCTTAAGGTCAGATTTTCTGCAGGTGTGAATTCTGGGAATAACACAATGTTGTAACAAAAAAGTGACTGCTGTTAAATTTTCTTTTGATGAAGTAACCAGTATTCAATACTGAGTCTCCCAGTTTGCAGGTAATTTCAACCATTATAATACAGAGAGACTGAATAGTAAGACATACATATGATTTAAAAATATAAACTGTGGGATCTGCTTTACCATCTGTTTACCATATTGTCTTCAACTGTTCAACTTTAGGTTGATAGTTGCTAATTTGAGAAAAATCACATATAACTATAAGTTTATATATATAAGTTTTTAGTTAAGACAAATTGTTAGGAAATGTGTCGACCCGCTATTGTTTGCTGAATCAATAAATCTGTGCTCGACCTTATGGTCTCTTAAAGAAAGGAGCAGAACCAGATCTTCCAACTTAAAGCTTAAGACCCAGAACATTTTCTTTTTTCACTGAAAAGGCCACTGAGTTCGAGCCCCACTCATACGCACTGCAACTCTGGGCAAAGACCTTTAACTCCACACTCCCCTGGCGCCGCACAAGGTGGAGCAGCCACTGCTCCCAAAGGGGATAGGTTAAATGCAGAAAGGGAATTTCGTTGCTCTGTACTTGTGACAGTGTAGTGACAATAAAACACTGCAAAAAAAAAAAAAAAATTAAGTTACATTATATCTCATTTCTATGAAATTATACTTTTTTCTTCCTAGCTCAGATAAGATTCTGATGTGTCGGTGTTGGGATCTGGAGTTCTGCCACCTGTCTCCAGCAGAGAGCGCTGTGGGTCTCCTAGACTGGAGCCTCCAGCACACCTGGGGATCATCACCCCATCAGGAGACCTCCTATATAAGCAGCGGCCAGACCTGACTTCTTCGCCGGAGTGTTGACCAGTTTTGGTTAGCGGAACCTGAGCCTCTGTTTCTCCTGAAGAATCTCTGTCTGCTCTTGAGAGTAAACGTGATTCTAACCAGCCATTGTCTTCTCTGCTCACAGGAAAGTCTGACTGAAGCCCTTAGCTCTGGAGGAGCTAACCAAGAAACCTGCCTGCCTGCCCTTGGAAGCCAAACCTGAAGATAATCAGTCTGGATCCTTCAGCCAGCTCTCAAGGGAGAGCTAGAACTTCAAATCAAGGTCTGAACACTTCTAGCCTGAAGCTAGACGCTGCCGCTGCTGCTGCTGTGCTCTCTGCTGAATCTACTGACTCTGGACCCAACCGGTTCCCCCTCTCCAAAGATCTGTCTGAACATCATCAAGGTATCAATCTGAATCAACATCAAACAATTCATCACCGCTGTCAGGCTAACCAAACAATCCATCTCTGCAGATACTCTGTGATTCCAGTCCCGGACCAGTACCTGAATCTGCCCTTATTATTCTGTGTGTGTTCTCTTCATTCAATAAACCGTTGAACTTTTTATTAGACTCCTGTGGTGTTCTGCATGTGGGTTAAGTCACTTAGACCCATCATGACAGTCGGGTTCAGATGTGATTTAATACAATGATCTCTACAGTTTTAGCCTATGTCCTGAACATGTGTGTGTGCAGTGGTGCTTGAAGAACTATCTCCAGCCACAGTCCAAACCTTCAGAACCTCTTCCAAAGTGTCAGAGACTTCACAGTCCTGTCTTGAGGTAATCCTTCTTGCATTTGTACTTTTTTTTCCTACCAACATTTTACAACATTTCAAATAAATGTTTCTTTAATATGCTTATATTTAACTAGATTTGTTAAAACAGATTATCTGTGGCTATTAAACAACTATAAAGTCAGCACAGGAAGCATTTCATTCTCCAAACTCATTTTGTAGGCAGGACTAATTTTAATTGGCATAATGTCATGACATTTTCTAAAAGAAAATAGTCTTGTGAAACTAAAAACAAAACATTTGTTTTTAAAAAAAATCTAAATCTCAAGATGATCAAACTTAACTGATAAATTGAGGAAATCAACCTTAAATCTGTGGAAATCTGGCTAGTGGATGTAACCCTTTGAGTGAGGAAGCATATTGCATGCAAAGTGTGGTGACAGAAAAGTTTGTTTAGTTTAAAAAAAGATCACCTGTTATTTGGAAGTGAATGCTTTAGTTTGTTTTTAAAGATGTGAGAACTCTCAGAGGTGTTTTCACAATTCATTTATGGAAACAAAACTCACACCTACGTATTCACACCCTCACACAAAAGATCAGGTAAAACAAGGAATATGATTATTAAGCAAAGAAGCTTGTGTTCAATAAGGGATGTGTAGCACAGATTCCTTTAAAATTTCAGCAGATGTGGAAAATGTTTGCTTTGACTCCTGCCAATTCCACTGAGGGCAACATATGCAATAAGTGGACTTACACTCTCCTTTAAGTGTTTACTCTAGGAAAAAATCTGTATTTTCTTCTGAGAAAAAGAAAGAGTATACCCACGCTGATTCAGAGAGCACAAAACAAGCTTCCTGTAAAAATGTTGCTGTAGTCAATAATCAGATCTAACCACTCAGACTCAAATGCCCTGCTGCGCCTTTAGCACAAATAAGAACATGTCCTGGCTCTGAGTCAGTGTAAATGGACATGTGCATCGGAGTGAGAGTTATAAAGTGTTTACTTTCTTATTGCTGACAGCTCACCCAGGAGAAAGAAGTCTATTCACTGTTATGGTAATACTGTACAGCAAAAAAAAAAAAAAACTGATGCAAAAACAAACAACAGATACTGAAGGGGGATTTTTTTCTTTCTGTTTTAGATGCACAAGTTATGCATCAGTTCCTTCAGTTTCTCTGCATCATCTTTCATTGAGTTCCTTCTCATAATCACAAAATCTCTTCTCCTCAGCTCTGTCTGCCTTGTTATTTAACACTAAAGAGAGAAAAGTCTAAGTAGCTCACAGGTCTGTTCTCCTCACTCCATCCCTGATTTTTTTCTAACCTCCTTAGACCTTTTCAATTTCCTCACACTGAATGAGCTACAAATCCCCCAAAGTGACATTATTAAAGCATGTAACAACACTCCTTTCACCTTTGGTTTATTGTATGCTCTCTTTTTCCGTCAGGGGGTTCTCAGCACTGGCAAGTACAATAACATGGGTCTATTTGACAAACCTGTCAAATTCTGCTACAAAACTGTCCAAAGATTACCCTTTCTTTCTGCTGAGCGACAAAGGACCCAGCCAGACGGCTTCATCTGTAGCCTTTTGCTGCACTTTCATTTGAATCAGAGTGAAACAAGGAGATGCTTCACAAATATCTGTCAATTTCAGGATGTTTTCTTATTTTATGTTGTTTATGCTTTGAGTTACGTTGACTTCTGTCTTTTTAAATTTTTTTGTATTATTACCTCCAGTTTGCACAATATTGCTTTCTTCTGCAGATTTTTCCCCCCCAGATTTAGGCTTTATAATGGGATCCACCAAAAAATCAGCTGAATACACTCTAAATTTACTTTGACGCTGACACTGAAGTTTACTTAGCCATACATGGTGGAACTGCAGTATTTGGCTTGAGGTGTCTAAGAGATGCTGCCTATCAATGTCAGTAATAATGATGAATAACGATAGTTCAGTGGGTGAAATGGACGTACAGAGAAGTTCAAACCCCAATGACACCTCGTTTCTCTGCAAATGTCACAATTCTAAACTTCCACCTTAAAACGGGCGAAACCAAACGAAGCACAGAATTGACGTCAATTCGGAGACGTTACCTTATTTGGGTTTTGGCCTGTACTTTTGTCATGCCCCGAAATTGATATACAGACCAGCGCACTGGTTCAGTTAAGCTGTTTAGCCTACAGTTGGGTTTACTTCTACAAGAATTACAAAGCAGGCAGTTTCTCTATTGAAAATGAGCCAGAATGGTGTAAATGCAGTGTTCCAGGCTGCATGAAGAAAGGGGGAATTTTTCACAGTCTTCCCAAGGATCCGAAGACTCGACAGGCATAAATTATTTTTGTGTGTCAGAAGATCCATCCAAAGTTTGATGCTCAGCTGTTCATTTGCTCTAAGCATTTTACCGAAGACAGCTTTCAAAATCTTTGGCAGTTCAAAGCAGGATTTGCTAAACTTCTTCTACTGAAACAAGGGGCTGTTCCGACCATAAGGCCATCACAACCGCAAGCTGTAGGTATGATTCTGTCGCTGGTCAGGGAACCCCGGCGGACGGGGAAAGGGAGCCAGTGGGCGATGGAGCAACCAAACCCGACCCGGTGACGGTATGCTTCCCCCGTGTGCCTTAGCACTGGGCCGCCGTTGTCCAGGCTACCGTCACCGGGTCAGGTTTGGTCGCTCTGTCCCCCTCTGTTCCCTGTTGCGACTACATGCTGCAATATAGTTGGCCAAAATCCCGGATGATTATGAAATTTCCCCCGGACATTTTTTTTAGGTATGAAAAGTTGGACATGTCCGGGAAAAAGAGGACGTCTGGTCACTTTACCATATCAACAATTTCGATGTTTCAGTGACTGAGTTCTTGTTGCTATGATGTGTCTTTGCTCAGCAGCTTTGCTCATTGTAAACAAACCAATCAGCTCACAGCTATTCTAAATATTCATGTGTCATGAGTGGTCAAAGGTTAAACCCACACGCAGAACACAAACGGAGGCTGAGTAAAAGTTTAACAGAGTTTATTGAAATATGTTTGACACAAAGACATGAACTGGATCAGGTACTGGTCCGGGTTGGGTTCACTGATGTCTCCAGAGATGGACAGTTTGATTAGCCAGGCAGTCAGATTATTAATTGAGTCTTTAAGATAATTCAGAGTCTACCTTGAAGGAGTCCAGGCTTAACTTGTGAGAGAGGGAACCGTTGGGTCCAAAGACTGTTGATTCAGCAGAGTGCACAAGCAGCAGCAGCGTCTAGCTTCTGACTTTGAATGGCAGACCTTGATCAGAGTTTCTAGCTCTTCTCTGAGAGCAGCAGGAGAAATCCAGACTGGAATCTTCAGGTTTGGCTCACAAGGGCTGGAAGGCAGGTTAAGCTCACCCAGAGCTTCAGACTTGAGACAGGTTTCCTGTGAGCAAAGACAGAGGTAGATTAGAATCAGTTTTCTCACTTGAGATGACTAAGATTCTTTCTGGTAACAGAGACTCAGGTTTGCTAACCAAACTAAGGTCAACACTGCGGCGTTGAAGGAAGGTCTGGCAGCTGCTTATGTAGGGAGGGTTCCTGATGAGCAGACGAGCTCCAGGTGTGCTGGAGGGCTCCAGCCCAGGAGACCCACGGCGCACTCTGCTGGAGAGAGGTGGTACATCCCCAGATCCCAACAGTAACCCCAGTCCCTAAAAGAAAATAAAAAAAACAGAAGAGGATCCTCGGCACCCTCTGATGGGCAAGCCTCAGGATCCCAACATCATGAGCATACCACAAAAATAAGAAAACCTGTCATTTCATTCTGAGGCTTATAACCAGGCTTGCATTAGGGCTCATACAACAGCAAATATGTCATTTTCAGCCCAACCAATGTTACACACCCTATTCAGAGACCTTAAGGACCAACACCAAATACCCTATAATCTTTCTATGACCCCTTTAATATATCAGTAAGAGTAAGCTTCAATAATCATGTCCTAAGATTAGGATTTAATTAGTTAAGGGGGAAAAAACGACCTAAACTAAACTGATGTTATGTCTACAGCTGATTGCACCAGTGTTGGTGGAAAAAAAATTCCATCAACCATTTGAGGTTATAGGAAATACATCTTTGGCATAGAAAGAATAGTGTCTCACTCCTCATTGCAGAATAGATGTATTCAATCCCCCATAGAGGGTTCTACAGTTTTGAGTTTGTTTAAGGACTTTCCACAATATCTCAGTTAGAGTCCAGTTTGGACTGAGCATGTTTCTCTTTCTGAGTCATTCAGAGGTGGAGGTGCTGGTGCACTTTGGATTAGTGTCATACTGCATATCCCAACAATACTTGAGCTCAAGTTAACTGATTGAACTGAGTGGTTCTTGTCATTACCAAGATCTTGGACATTTTTCTATTTGTGCTGCATCTGAGTGACAATCTGCTAGACTATCTGAAAAGTGACTACATTACAGAAGTCTAACTTCCCATCAACATCCTCGTCTCTATTCCAGGGGAAATTCCAGCAATCAGGGACTCACCTGAAGGTAGTAGGCAAGTGTCGATCCTTGTGTTACTTTTCACCTATTGTGTAAGAGACCTGAGAAATTATGGTAAACTAACCATGGCAATTTACTGGACACTTCATCCACATCAATCTACATAAGTTCATTTATTGTGAGTTCCCTTGCCAGAAAAAAGGGGGTATGGAAACGAGTGTGGACAGGCTCTATTAATCCCCCCCCCAAGAAATTATTTAAAATGGATTTAAAAACAATTTCAGAAGATTATATGCCAGACACCAGGTTATGACTCCTTTAAAATCTGTGTGCACACTCACATTAGCCATGTTGTAGTGTGAGTGTGGTGACAGAGACTGTGCGGCTCAATGAAATGATTCTGCTAGAAGCAAGTATGGCCAGACTGCACAGCCCCCACATCAAGCTCCCATATTTCACAAGGCAAACAAAAAACATTGGGCGCTAGACAGGAAAAAAAGTTCTTGTTAATTTCAGAAAAAAATCAACCTACCAAATTATTTGAGCTTGAGTAGTGAAAACAAAAATGGAAGACAGAAACTTGGTGGTTTAAAAAGGACATTTAAGCACAAGGATGAGCAATCTTTTTTTTTTCTTTCAGCGTCCTGTCTGGCAATATGGCAATAAGAATAATTGTCTTCATGCCAAAAAAAAAGCCCAACAGATTTTGCTTTCACAAGTGGAGCAGTAAGTCTATCGCCATAGTGTTCCACTTGATTTATGCATATAAATAGCTTTATTATAATTAATGCATGGAGTATTACAGATTATATGGACACTGCAATGTAAGTAGAACAGGAAACAGGAAAAACAGGAAAAGGTAGAAAAGATGAAAGAAAGAGGACATACAAGGGGACAATGATAAAACGTCTTCAGTCTGCTTCGTCATCTGCAAAGACAAATCTAAAAAGAACAGCACAACCAACGGATATAGTATAAGAGATACAATAAAGTAGCACTTTGATACTATCGCTGAAGTATAAGTAGTATTATTTAATCTGACATGTATACTGTGGTAGCTGAAGATAAGAATATGAGCTTTCTGTATGGACGTGAATCTCTAAGTACCTGGAGCCAAGCACCTGTAGTTGTTTGTGAGGCTGCACTTGTGCATGTACAGTTTATCCAAAGGAAAAATGCTCAATAGTGTTTGTTTGCACAACAAAATCACACGTGTGAGAGAAACTTCTGTTTCGAGAGGAGAAAATCACTCTCCATGTGCCCCACTCCTCCCACGCGGGATCTGACAGTTCGCCATCCGATACAGTGGTGGAGGCTTCTCCAACGATTACTGTACTTACTTGGGGTAAGTGGAATTCACAACCATTCTTGCCCCCAAAAAAAGCACAATTATTCCTCATTGAGTAGTGCCATCTTATGGATGACAACCTGTCAGTCAAAGGCTTCCTGACACTACTTCTTGTGTGATTATGTCTGCAAGGCCCAATCAGGTGGGGGCTGAAAGAAGAGGTTTGTCTCCGCCCAACCTGTCAAAACACATTTTCCTTTGTGCAAGGAGAAAATCAGTCAGAGGGCAGAGATGCTTTCGAGAGTGCAGCCACCCTTTGAGTGTGGCCGCTGGATAGAAAATCGTGCGTGCGGGGAGATGTCGAGCACAATCCCAAGCACGATCCCAAGCTCATGTGGGAGGAGCTGGCATGCGCGGAGAGCGAGTTTCTACTCTTGAAGGAACAGTTTCCCGTGCATGTGTGATTTTGTTGTGTGGCGGAAGATAAACCATGCGCAGAAGTAGTTTAACATACATGCAAGTATGTTTATTTTGCTTGCAGGCATTTTGAAATAAATGTGACGCCACAGAGGTCCATCCACTTTTGCAGGCCATCCACACAACAGGCAGTGATTCGGAAAAATAAAAGGATGAAAAAAAACCTTGACTGATTGGAAGAGTGGCTTACAAAGTCAGACTGTACCATCAATGGGAGTTGATAATTGAATTTTATCAGGGAAGTATATATCAATGAATCAAGTCTGGAGTTATTTATGAAGTGTTTGATCCAGTTCTTGAAATCATATGAAGAAATCAATAGTTTAAATTACACAAAATCAAGTTAATGACCTGTAAAGCATGCTCTGTAAAAAATTACAAAATAAATTGGAGGAAGAAAAAATGACTAAAAAGACTGAGTGTTTGGAATATCATAATCTTTCACCATAATATGGAGCGTTATTTGCATTTGGATCAGCCGCTGTGGAATAGGGATAAGTTTACAGTTTGTTTAAAATCCCATTAACTTCAACATGGCACTAAAGCTACATGTGTTCACCACAATTTTTCTGTTAAGATCCCATTTGATGAGCTTCCTATCAGATTTTATATCAGAAAATCTTTTATTTCATGGTTTGTTGTTTGTTCTGGTTTAACAGGCTAACATCTGCAGGCGTCTTCTAATTTAAGAAGATAGTTGCTAAAATCCTTCTAAATTAAAATGACCAAACAAATTATTAAAAAGACATTGTGTGAGTTTTTACTGAAAAATATCCTTTTTATTTCACCGTTTATGACTAAAACATGGTTTGATGATCAGACTCAGTAGTTTAGTGGCGATGCATCTATGAGCCTGTGAACTATATTCCTGAATTTACTCTGAATTTGAGATGGAATTTGTGGATCCTCAGAGGAGACCAGCTTCGATCTCAGTTCAGTGACCAATGACAGCTCCAACTAAGATGAAAAGAGTAGAAAAAAAATGTGTTTAAATACGAGCGCAAGTTATGATAACAAGCAGAAGAGTTATTTGGTTCTGGGCTTTGGCCGCAGGTGGCAGTACCATTAGAAAACTCTGTAATGCCTCTTTTATGTCACACACCAGTTTGTTAAACTAACCAATCAGGAATTAAAATTGTCTGCATAGATATTTTTTTTTGATGTAGTTTGTTACGTTTGCTTGCAATTCCCTCTAATAAAGACAACTTTTCAAAAGCACTTCATAGTATATATATCCCTAAAACTAAATTCCTCCTTATACTTTAGTCCTATAATCCAACAAAAAATAAGAATGTGCAATAGGGAACCTTTAGAATCAATTACACATCTGAGGTTTTCACTGTTAGTTTAATTACTTTTCTGTGATTTTCTCTGTGATGAAGAGAGTTTTTAAGAGATTCAAATGAGTTAAGATGAAGTACTTGAAAATGTAAACTTGAAGTTTTACAAAAAAAGACTTCTCTTTTCTGATAATTTGAACCAGAGATTTTTTTTCTGTCGAAGCTATTCACTGATGATATAGATCTTTTTTTCTGTCTGCCTCAGTACCACACTCATCCATGTTTAAGTTCTTTGTTATATTTTGTAAAGTCTAACTCAGTATCCTGATAAAAGAGAAGTGATGAAAGACTAACATGTCCTTAAACATGTTTGTTTGTGTCAGAGCGTTCACCAAATTTCTTCCGTCACATGCTGAGTGAATGTGTCGACCTTGTAATGTTTAGCGACTCCCACCAATATGTGTGTATGCTCTGCACAATTAAGTGCCATAGTTTTCTTAGATCTCAATCTCCCTGTGAGTCCAGCTCAATCTAAGATTTTCATGTCTTGCCAAGACAGAAAGGAAATGAGGGAAGAAGGGAGTGAACACAGGAGGGAGGGAAGGCTATGAGGAACAGTTGGAATCCTTTAACATTTCTGCTGTCCAACACTTTGAAACCCTAATTTCCTTGTATCAAAGCAGCACTCAGGCTCGTTGTGTAAAAATTGATTTTACTAGATTTTTCTTTGTCCCTCTCCTACACTTATTCCATTTTATCCTTTTTTTTACTTTTTCATTTTCATTATCCTGGTGTAGCACTGTCTGTAAGTCTATGTACTATGTCTATGTATTTGTCTATTCTAGTAGTAATGTTTTGGTTTTTATGCCATTCTGTCTGTTTATGCTCTATATCAAGTATAAAACATCATGCATCCATTGTATATACACATATATCTACAGATATAGCAGTCATTGGGGGATACTTGTGATTGTGAACATGTTAATAGCATATCAAAGCGTAACACAGAGGCCCACAGGATGAACAACCATGCATATACACACTAAAAGGATTCATTTAGGGAGACCAATTAGAGGGGCTGGTGAGAGGAAGCCAGGGAACCTGGTTGCTCCAACAACACGTGCTAACAATCTTCAGGTGAAAGCTTTATAAAACCACATTTGTGATGGAACCTGTTAACATGGGCTTTTTTTTTATTCCAAATTCCCTGCCTCTCCTTAGTTTGATAAAACCGATCTCCAGAGACATTATTTAAAGATTTTGCAAGCCCTAATATTTTTCCAGGTTATCATATTTCAACTTTATCACTGCATCCTACTAACTATGACCAAAAGATGTTGTGTTTAAAGTAAACTTATTGAGCTACTCTACCCTAATCTTAAACTGAAGCTTCAGCTTTATTATACGTCCAACACAATACATCAACAGGTTAACAGCAGATCCTAGAGCTTTTTTATCTAAATCGCAAATAACCTGTAAAGACACCTTGTAAACCGTATACATATTATTATACATTATTGGTGTTGTTGAGCTATGGGATTAACATTGAATAATACAGATATATAACTGCTAATTTGCAATTTTTAATAAACAACATGCAATTTGCAACCTGAACAAGTAACTTGTCAATCACAGGATGGCACAGAAATTTAATGTAAAACAAACAAAACCATACTCATCTTATGCAGGAAGATACCAATGTTGAAATGGTCTCTTTGTTTGGACTTACTATCCCACATTAGCAGCCATAGGACATGTTGTGTCCAACTGCATTGAGGAAATTTTAATTGGGCTCTAAACTTATTAAGTATTCAAGCATAATTTATTATAGGTGTTTAAAAACTGAACAACAGGAGGCATAATGAGCGGAAGAGAAATCCTCCTTTTAATGTCCATGTGAAGTGTCATCAAAGCACAGTGTGTCAGCAGAAGAAAGAAAATGTGCTCGTTAATAAGATGTTAGCCAAACCAGTGGGTCAGAGCAGATTTGACAGATGGCCACAAACCTCATCTTTGCAACTGTGTTCACAGGACTAAAGTTTGTTTTAGCCTTGGAAAAGCTTGTCCTTATACTTCTTTTGAGATACTCAGTTTCCAACCCAAACATTGTCAATTCTAATTTTTTTCCCCCACTCCTTTACTAGCTTTAAGTCGACATTTTCCCATTCCTATATAATTCTGGCTTGAATTTTCTTCATCCCATAACTATTTTATTCTTTCACAGGCTGCATAATTCTTAAATGGACTGTGTAAATAAATGATTGGCTTTACCCCAGCATATAAATTCTATTAAAGTCATAGGGAAGTCATATTTCAATGTCAAATAATTCTGGCCTAAACATGTATATACATGTACTCTTTATCAGACAATATTGTCCCAAAAGTTAGAAAATTTCTATAAAAAAAAATCCTGCCTTAAAATCTTTTTTTTTTTTATTCTAGTAATATATGCAGGCCAGTTAGTTATACGTCAGCTTGCACACCTAAATTCGGCCAATCATATATCAACGATCATCTGTCAATCAAATTTTTTCGGTCATAGTATATTGAGTCACATGCCACAGCTAATATACGCAATGGTTGAAATAAGAATAATTTACTTTCCCATTGAGTTCTGTCCCAGTGTTCACGATGATGGATGTCTGTGTCTTCGGCAGGCGTAGAGCTAACAGAACTGGCAGCGTTGCGTGGCAAAGGCTCAAACATGTACGCCTTCTACACCAAACAAAGCTTCTGCTGTCCTGACATTCTCTTCTACAACATCTTTACACACTTTAATCCTCTAAATAAAACATGTATGATGGAGGAGACTCATCCATGACCTCCAACACAAAACTCTCCTCCTATTGCATGTTTACACTGTCCATAGCGTTCCTTGACAGTGTCGTTGCTAAGTGCTACTTGGTCGCAATGTAATTTCCCATTGGGAACCTACTAGCGCTTAGTTGCTAACTGGTTAGCAAGATGCTTCTGAAAAACTGGCCACAACCAAATAACTTGCTTGCGAACCTTCCGCCACAACAATCCTGCCCCCTTGATAAACGACCAATCAAATTCACTTTATTCACTTGTGTAAAGTCTGGCACCACACGGGGGAATTCGGAAATGCAACGGTCAGAACAGCTATTTCCCTACGACTTTTTAGATCAACCTTAGAGGAAAGGGTCATCTGGTGAACCAGGCCTTTCCAGAGAGACTGTGGATGTTAAGGCTTGCCTTGGTTGTTATTTTGTCTTTCAATTGTTCGTTATAATGTCTTCCCAGGTAAGTGAGATATGAGGAACCCAATAAGAATTTTACATTCCAACCGAAACCGAGTTTACATTCAGAAACTGCAACTGAAATAGTCTCCTCTGGTTTGTTATCCATATTAGCTCTGTTAATACCATAATCCAGTAAATAAACATATTCCTTTTCTGCACTGACAATCTCTTTTTCAACAAGTGACTATATTCTCGACAACGAGTACGATTATATTCTTTAAAAGACTTTGTGTACTTTTGTTAATCATTTTTTTTTGGAAAATTTAAAACAATATATTTTAGAACAGTGGGTTAAGGCTCTAAAGGAGACTCTTTTTCTGGGACTCTAGATCTTCTTTAAGAACCCATTTCTTATGACTTTGGTAGAATTCCAGCTTTACATGCATGCTGCACAGCATTTCCAGCCTGAAATGTGTAGAGGAAAAGAGTAGAGGAACAACATCTGTCCAAAACCTTTTTAGATGATTTAACCCTGACTGAAAGTCTGGATTATATATGTGAATTTACAATCACACCAGAATCCAGCTGTTACTGCTCCAGCTTTAACCGTTAGAGACCATCCCAAAACGGGTTGATCAACGACATTGGAGTATTATACAGATGGAATGCAGAAGGATGTATGGGTAGCTCCTGCTATTACATCTTTTTTGTCAGAATCCACAATTTTGTCTTTGAAAGAGGATAAAAGGAGCATAAATGTGTAAGTTGTTTTGGTTTTCTAATGTCTGGTATTGTATTTGTGAGCATGACTGGTTAAAACCAAACAATGGAAGGCAGGCACTGCGTGTCCCTTTGCCCAATTAGCTTGATAGTTTCTGCTGAAGGTTCCTCCTTTCCCTCCACAGATTTGATCGGAGGAGTCCAAAAATAATAATGTTAGGCACTAAACCTGAGTGAAACACATTATTTACCTGGCTTGCCAGGTTAAAGATGATTCCATTTAATGTGGGAAAGCAGGGGCTTAACTCCTCACATACTGTATCTCAAAGGCTGAGCACAGCCATCCTAGAGAGGATGCTAGATTCAGGCATTTGTATCTGATGTTTTCTTTAAGTTATGATCTGTATCTCAGAATTGAGCCAAACCAGTGGAAGTTGAAACATGAACACAAGGGCATAGGTTTGATTTCAACTTTGGCAGGGAAACTATTGGACTTCAGTTTCATTGGTCTGATGTCATTGTTCCTTTGCAAAAATATGCAAGCTCTTTTTTATGCTTATGTGAGCATCAGGGCACATGGTGTTTAAAGAGAACAGCAGTATTTCTTGCTACATTAATACAAATCTAAGTCTATACAAATCTATGTCTGTTATATGTGGTTTATCCTGTTTTTCTTTTGAAGAATTGCACAATTCTTAGGAATTGTGCAGAGGTAAACAGAGGTAAACAGAGGTGTTATGGTACGCCAGCATTTATAACATGTAGACGAATCACGAATACCTTTTATAAGCGCGCGGATGACTACATACACACGCCGCTTCGTTTTTAAAATATATAAATACAAAAAATATAACCGCGGATGTCTGGGGGACAGTGATTCGCCAACAGGTTATCAATGCTGGCGTACCATAAATGATAAATTATAAACAGTTTACTTTGTTCCTTCAAGTTGTTTTCCCATAGGAAGACGTCACCTGGATATAACCTAATGGAATATCTTCAGAACGGCTCAAATTGACAAAAAGCTCATATGGGTGAGTTGAACATGATGTAAGAACGTCAAATCAAGGGCCAAATGTAAAAAATAAAACAAAAAACAGCGTTTTCCTTGAAGATAAAAAAAGTTTTTGTCTTTTAATATTCTCCATCCAGAACTCCTCAAGAGGAAAAATTTCTGTGTCACCTAGTTTAATTTAGTATAAAAGCTTCTTTAAGGAACCTTTGGCTAAAAATAATCGACAGATCAATCAAGTTGCAAAATAATCATTAGTTGAAACCCTAATTTTATGGTAACATTACAAAAGCATTTCTTCCATAATACAGCAATGAAGGGCCAGCTGCTTTACCATGAGGCTCCCCTACATCATTAGATCTGTTTATTACAATAATGTTTCTGTTATACAAGTGTGTTTTTAATAGTAAAGGATTAAATATAATGAAACCTTTTATCATCATCCTATATTGCTTACTGTCTGACTGTTTAAATAGCTCCTTATGCAACAACTCTGTATTGTAAATTATAAACATGTTGTTCACATCGAATTATTGGTAGAGACAAGTAGGTCCATCCAAAATTTTGGTAGGGACATGTCCCTATGGTCCCTATGCAAACCTACCCCCATGTTCCCAGGGTACGATCAGCTTCCATTGGACCAATTAACCCACACTTAAGCCTGGAAATTTGGTGGAGGATCCAGGGAAGATTTGAAGTTTTGAGGCATGGTATGCCTAACACTTACCCAATGAAGTACATGGCTTACCCAAGAGACGTTTGATATTGAACGTTTGACAATGAATCCCTTTCCCAGGAATGGCTACTAAAGCACAGAAACAACTCTTCAAAAGACATTTACCCCCAGGGAGGGGAAGATGCACATGGATTATACTTGTAGAGGTGCTAAACAATTGATTCATTTTGTAAAAATTATTTGTGAGAAACTTTCCTGTATCATAAGGATGAATGGTCTATAAAATGGAAATTGGGTTTTCAGGGGATAGGTGTCCTTGTACCCTTCATACTCAAGCTCCGGAACCCCAAAAAAGATACACATCTAGTCCAAAAGCCCAATTAGATAAAACTTTGACTGATAAGGAGAGAAGATTCTTAAAAAGGACCCTGGGGTATTTAGAGTTAGTACCTTTATTCCCAGGTTACGATCAGCTTCCATTGGATGAATTAGCCCACACTTAAGCCTGGAAATTTGGTAGAGGATCTAGGGAAGATTGGGAGTTTTAAGCCCTGGTATGCTCAGCACTTACCCAATGAAGTACATGGCTTACCCTAGAGACGTTTGATATTTAATGGCAGGAAAAAGAAGAATCATTTGTCTTTTTACAGAACAACTCAAGCCTGGTTAAAGAGAGGATTATGTTTTATGTATAGATTAGTATATGTAAACACGTCCAAGTAAACAGGAAAGACATGTCAGAAGTGGGATTCAAACCCACGCCTCCATTGGAGACTGTGACCTTAACGCTCGGCCATCCTGACTTCCTGCTGCAAACCAGATATGGATTTCGAAAAAATTTATACAAACTGAGAGAGCAGGTGGGCATGATGAGGGCTTTGTCCAAGACCGTAAGAGCTCCCACAACTTGCCTATGAGGACCCACCCTGGATCATATTTGACATAAGGTCAAGATAAATCCACATTGGGAGCTCAAAGAAAAAGAGGTGGTTGTAGCTTGATTCCCAAGTTTTGGGTATTTAAAGTTAGGGATGTGTACCTATATTCCCAAGCAAGGGTGTAGGTTTGATTTCAACTTTGGTAGGAACACTATTTGTCTTCAGTTTCCTTGTTCTGATGTCATTGTTCCTTTGCAAAAATATGCAAGCTCTTTTTTATGCTTAATGTTAGAATCAGGGCACATTTTGTTTAAAGAGAACAGCAGCATTTCTTGCTACATTAATACAAACCTTATAAGCACTTGTGAGGGACCGAGCCATAAAATCAGAGAAGCACAGGGAAGTCATTATTGAAAAAATGGTAACAAATTTATTTTGCAAAAATAAAGTTCAAAAGTTCAAACAAGACTGGGCCCCATCAAGGAAAACAAATGACAAAAATCAGCATAATCCAAACCTGACACAGGAAAAGACCTACCTAACTGACACACAAGGGAAACATATATTGGTTGATCAGACCATTTTGAAACAGGAGGGAAACATATAATACATTTTCCTAAACAAAACTACAACAAAAGACAAAACTAATCAGCATCATACTAAATCAGCAACCTATGAGGAAGGGGACTTAAATATTAAACTTTCCAAATGTTATTATAGAAAACAAAACCAAATACAGAAACATAAACCCTTTCTACACCCCTTCTAAATGTAAGAGTCCAACTAGGCTTCCATGTCAATGAGGAGATCCTTTTCAGCTGAGGTCTCCTTTCCTTTACTGGTTTAACTCATGACAGCCTCCCAGGAACTGGCAACTCAAATGAAAAATATATTAATGTACAGAAAACCAAACAAGCAAGAAATGACAAAATGAGTCAACTAAATGTGTGCACCCAAATAGTTAACCAATGCCAAATCAAAAAAATGAAATACAGTACAATAAAATAGAAGATTTAAAGAATTACCAGCCCATTTGTTGTGTGGTTGCAAAACCCTTATCAACAAGGACACTGGACAATGTTTTTCTCCCCCATTCATTACATCATTAACGTACAGTCTACTTTGTGTATATAGCTTCTGTATATATATATATATATATATATATATATATATATATATATATATATATATATATATATATATATATATATATATATATATATATATACAGTGGGGCAAAAAAGTATTTAGTCAGCCACCAATAGTGCAAGTTCTCCCACTTAAAAAGATGAGAGAGGCTGATAATTTTCATCATAGATATACCTCAACTATGAGAGACAAAATGAGAAAAAAAAAATCCAGAAAATCACATTGTCTGATTTTTAAAGAATTTATTTGCAAAATATGGTGGAAAATAAGTATTTGGTCAATAACAAAAGTTCATCTCAATACTTTGTTATATACTCTTTGTTGGCAATGACAGAGATCAAACGTTTTCTGTAAGTCTTCACAAGGTTTTCACACACTGTTGCTGGTATTTTGGCCCATTCCTCCATGCAGATCTCCTCTAGAGCAGTGATGTTCTGGGGCTGTCGCTGGGCAACACGGACTTTCAACTCCCTCCAAAGATTTTCTATGGGGTTGAGATCTGGAGACTGGCTAGGCCACTCCAGGACCTTGAAATGCTTCTTACGAAGCCACTCCTTCGTTACCCGGGCGGTGTGTTTGGGATCATTGTCATGCTGAAAGACCCAGCCACGTTTCATCTTCAATGCCCTTGCTGATGGAAGGAGGTTTTCACTCAAAATTTGACGATACATGGCCCCATTCATTCTTTCCTTCACACGGATCAGTCGTCCTGGTCCCTTAGCAGAAAAACAGCCCCAAAGCATGATGTTTCCACCCCCATGCTTCACTGTAGGTATGGTGTTCTTTGGATGCAACTCAGCATTCTCTCTCCTCCAAACACGACGAGTAGAGTTTTTACCAAAAAGTTCTATTTTGGTTTCATCTGACCATATTATATTCTCCCAGTCTTCGTCTGGATCATCCAAATGCTCTCTAGCAAACTTGAGACGGGCCTTGACATGTACTGGCTTAAGCAGGGGGACACGTCTGGCACTGCAGGATTTGAGTCCCTGGGGGCGTAGTGTGTTACTGATGGTAGCCTTTGTTACTTTGGTCCCAGCTCTCTGCAGGTCATTCACTAGGTCCCCCCGTGTGGTTCTGGGATTTTTACTCATCGTTCTTGTGATCATTTTGACCCCACGGGGTGAGATCTTGCATGGAGCCCCAGATCAAGGAAGATTATCAGTGGTCTTGTATGTTTTCCATTTTCTAATAATTGATCCCACAGTTGATTTCTTCACACCAAGCTGGTTACCTATTGCAGATTCAGACTTCCCAGCCTGGTGCAGGTCTATAATTTTGTTTCGGGTGTCCTTTGACAGCTCTCTAGTTTTGGCCATGGTGGAGTTTAGAGTGTGACTGTTTGAGGTTGTGGACAGGTGTCTTTTATACTGATAACGGGTTCAAACAGGTGCCATTAATGAAGGTAACGAGTGGAGGACAGAGGAGCCTCTTACAGAAGAAGTTACAGGTCTGTGAGAGCCAGAAATCTTGGTTGTTTGTAACTGACCAAATACTTATTTTCCACCATATTTTGCAAATAAATTCTTTAAAAATCAGACAATGTGATTTTCTGGATTTTTTTTTCTCATTTTGTCTCTCATAGTTGAGGTATATCTATGATGAAAATTACCGGCCTCTCTCGTCTTTTTTAGTGGGAGAACTTGCACTATTGGTGGCTGACTAAATACTTTTTTGCCCCACTGTATATATATATATATATTAGTGCTTTCAATCGATAAAATTTTTTTAATCGCGATTAATCTTATCAATGCCTAAGTTAACTCGCGATTAATCGCATTTTGATCACACATTTTTTTTCTGATTGAAAATCATTTAAATACTCTCGATGACATACAAAAACTACATACAGGCTAGGTTTGTGCCAATGTTCTTTTTTTAAAATGAAAACAGGTCACAGACACTGATTTATGCCATAGAAACATATGGCAAGAAGATGGGGAGGCATGTAGCAAAAAATAACAAATATGTAGCCAAAAAAAAGGCCCTGAAAACAGGCTGATGTAAAAGACAGTCTTTACAGTCAATACAGTCTTTTGAGCAAAGACAAGCATTTTACCCTACTGCTATAAAATGTAGTAGAGTTAACATTAGATGTTAATTAACCAAGATAATAATGAACAATTTTCAATCAATACATCAAAATCAATAGACCGACATCACTAGATGGAGGTAGTCTATGCTCTAGAAAGTTACTTTTCAGCCTCTTAACAAAATGAGAACACACACACACACACACACACACACACACGCACACACTAACACGATACTGACCTGTGGCGTACACAGACAGCAAGAGTGCCGTAGCAGATTCCATTTCACCTCAGTAATCTGTTTTCTCAGCATATTTCAGGTTGCTACTAGGCACCAGACACTCAACTTGTTTGTTGGTGGTGGGGCTTAAAGAAAAGGCACTAGCGCCACCCAGTTTATGAGCGTCTTTTTTCCTTGAGGAGCTCCGCTCTCGAAGCCTATGGAAAATGCATAGACTGGGGGAAAATAGCCCCGCCTTCCCGCAGGCTGCAGCGGGATATACTTGGAAAATTGTACCATAAAACCACATAGCGTTAATCTCACGTTAAAAAAATTATCGCCATTAAAATGGCCTTGCGTTTACGCGATAATAACGCGATAATTTTGACAGCACTAATATGTATATATATATATATATATATATATATATATATATATATATATATATATATATATATATATATATATATATGTTCTATCTATTTTGTTTTTTGTCTGCACTGAAACTATAAGAGAATCCGACACTGAGCATTTGAAATATTAATTTCACTATACAAGTTGTACATCTGGGCTGTAGTTACTCTGTCTAGCCCATTTCATGTATTTTATCTAGGGCTGAAACAATTAATCATTTTGATCTATTACTTAAATAATCATCAACTAATTTAGTAATTAATTAATCATTAACTGGAGTATAGGACCACTAAAATGTGCCTTTAGCCAACAGAGCGACCCACTTAGAGCAGGAATTATAACAAGATTGTAAAAAAAAATATGTAAACATTTTGCATTTAAGATAAAAAAAAAAAAAAAAAAGTTTTTGTCTTTTAATATTCTCCATCCAGAACTCCTCAAGAGAAAAATTTTCTGTGCATTTAGTAAAAAAGTTTCTTTAAGGGAACCTTTGGCTAAAAATAATCGACAGATTAATCAATTTACAAAATAATCATTAGAGACAGCCCTAATTTTATGGTAACATTACAAAAACATTTCTTCCAAAATACAGCACTGATGGGCCGGCTACTTCACCATGGGGCTCCCCTACATCATTAGATCTGTGTTTACTACAATCATATAATGTTTCTATTATGTAAGTGTGTTTTTAATAGTAAAGGATTAAATATAACACAGACTTTTATCATCATCCTATATTGCTTACTGTCTGACTGTTTAAATAGCTCCTTATGCAACAATGCTGTATTGTAAATTAAAAACATGTTGTTCACATCGAGTTATTGGTAGGGAAAAGTAGGTTGATCCAAAATTTTGGTAGGGACATGTCCCTATGGTCCCTATGCAAACCTACGCCCATTTATGAACAGAGTCCCTTGTTATCTCTTAAAAAGTACAAATCAAGACACTCAAAGTACCTATCTCCATGTAGTGATAAAGTATCTACCATTAGAATTAAAGGTTTATCAAAATGTAGAACAGATTAGATACAAGTTGTGACAGACTGAAAAGGTAACTATAGTCTAAGTCTGAGAGCAGGTGGTATCCCTGATATGATTTTAACTGAATTAAGCACAGTTTCTGCCTAAGCTTAAAGCATATACAAGGACTGTGGAGATAATGTATTTTGTACAGTTAGTGAGTGCATTGATGTGTGCTTTGTCAGAACAACTTTTTTCTCCATTTGCCTTCACTACTTATAAACTGCTTATTAAAACGTTGTATTATTTTTTTAGCTTTATTTTTTGCAGCCTTATAATGCTAGAAATTCTCTAAATTTGCCTATAAACAGTAATACTTAGACAATCTGTTGATGACGAAATTGGGGAGGCAATATGAGAGTCCAACAAATGACCAGGATTATGAAGGCTGAAAGTGATGGAACTGTAACTCATGTAACTGTAGGGACAGCATGAGCTAAGTTACTGAAGGAGAATGGCTGCAAATAATAAAAGGGAACACAGAGAAACACATGGATTAATTAAATCATACGTAAGCTCAATAAGCACCAAAGAAACACAAAGAGCTAAAGAAGCAGGCAGACTTTTAAAGAACAAGTTCTAGAACACAGAACTCAGATGAGGGTAAAGTTAAACAGAACCTGAATCCATGCCTCCCAGTCTTCCTATTAAAGCGTTTTATATTTGCCATCTAAAAGCCAGATTCTTTCAGCAGCCTGATATACATATTCTAGACCCCAAGATTAAAGTCCACCTACCTATCTGTTGTGACGCCATACAACCATCTGGATGGTCTCACAATTTCTTGGTTTTTGAGTGTATTACATTCTGTAAAAACCTTTGTTATAATTAGGGAACGCTTTAACTGAACTGATAAGCCCCATCTGGCAGGTTGACCTCCTGCTTGGTTGGTCCCCATATCTGGCCCCAATTACGACTTTGCCCATCTGGCCTGTTTCCTTTTTGTGTTTCGCTTTTTCATGCTGAAAATTATTTGAATTGCTTTGTTGTTTTTATCTTTGTTTCAACCAATCCACTGTCATTCGGTATAATTACTGTACAGGACTTCAGAATTCTTTAAAAATACCTGATGTTTACACAAGAACACCTGAAGAATCTACATCTTGACTCCAGTGGTACCTTTAAAAAGACAAAGGTGAGAAATCAGTGAAGCTTAACTTTATCAAAGCTTGCAAATAGAATATAATTGTTTACTGTTTTAAAAAAAAAATGCTGGGCTCAGAGCAGAAGAGGCGTAACAGCAGTCCATGGGTCTGTCTCTTTGGCTGCTTATGATGATGGTTTTGCAGCTTGCATCAACGGGTGCAGTGTCCATACCAAAATTTATTTTGGCTAATCTTATACCATATTTTTGTCCAGTAAAACATTAATGGTACATTTAAAGTGGACCAAATGTGGCAACTGTGAAATAACACTTAAATAATTGCTCATGCCCAGAAGCTCAGGGGATTCCAGTGTGATAAGAGGCCCCCTGTCCAACAAGTCCAGAAAAGGGAAAGGAGTTGGGGTCAACTTCAACTTAGCTACAATCTGGTGGGCTCATAAATTGATCACTTCAGGCATCCAAACTTTATTAGATTAACCCATAAGCAGTGAGTGTGAAAACATGGAATGGGTTCCCATGGGCGAGCAGATGAATCTAAGCCATACGTCACAAAGCACAAGTACCAGTCTGACTCCTACTCCTTTAGTACCTACTGCTGTTATCATTAAGAATATTATCAAGGCTAAGCGGCAGTGACATAATTATTTTTACTGCTGCGCCCCCTTCTCTAAATGTCTCACTAAGGCTGCAGAAAAAAACAGTTCAAATTAGATTATTCATTCATTTTTGTCCTTTACTTTCCCTTTAATCCTCCACACATTTTCTTTGAAAACTTCATTGACTTTATTCTTTCTTAATTGATAATAATAAATCTAGAAGATTTATAAAATCTCTTTCCCCTTCTATTCATTTAATTCAAAGGGTTTTTCTTTTTTTTAATCTAAACCAGCTGGCATGACACCATTCATTTTCTGACTTTCATAAGTTTTAACACGAAATGAGCAAATGTTACAGTAACAAAACTACCATTTGAAATTAGAAATTGTATTATTCAATGTCAATTGCTGCCCAAGTTCACTTTTTCTTTGCCAAAAAATAACAGTCTATTTTTATTTCTGCTTAGAGTGAGGCCATCCTGAAAACTGTAACCCACACATCATTCAAGCTGACAGTGAATATGTGCCAATGACTATTTTATTTTGTCACAAAATGGGTGAGAGGAATACAGTACTCTGTATTATTTTCAGCAGAGTATATAAAAATTCCTTACAAGCAAGTCAAACTCAGAGCTAATACATGGCTCAGTGCAGTGGCCACATAGTGGGAGCAGAAGTGACAGGGCTTTGACAGGAAATGCATGCTTTAGCTGACACTTCAGCTGCTTGAGCTGACCAACTGTCATTGTATGAGACATTGCTATCACTGCATGGATACAACACATGGATAAGACACAAAAAACTGATTAGTCAGTGAAAATTATTATTCATTTGTTTAAGTGACATCAGCTTGGCACCAAAATCTTACACAGAAAAAAATAAGACAAGAAAATGTCCAACCTTGCTTAAGCTTTTCCAAAATCCAAGACCCAAAACCTGCACCTGGTGTTATTCTGATTAACTTCAAAGGTTAAAAATATGATGCACATTTCCAGGTAAAGGTCTCTGGATGTGATTTAATTCTATCAATTTTAAACGGTCTCTTAATTATGTAAAAGCTCACTTTTGCAGCATCGTTTCACTAAAGATTGCTGGTTATAATATAGCTTCTGGGTTTTTTAAGTCTTTCTCAAACACACACAGGCTATTTAACCTGCTTTGGGAGCCTTTCCTCATTGTGGAAGCACGTTGGAATATTTATTTTTATACTGTTCCCCTAAATATTTCTTACAAGCAGCTACTTAAAGCCATGTTAAATTTCAAAACATTTATTTGTAATAATACTATTACTACTGATACTGCTTAAAATGATAGTTATAATATATACCCTTCAGAGTCTTGCTTTAACATTAAATACTTTTTATTTTTTGAATATATACACAGATTCCTTTTCAAAAATAGCAGCACAGTGGAGCACAAAGTCCCTCCGGTTCTTTTGTTGCTGGTTAATCAGGGATTGGTTTTAACCTTTAACTATTAAAAAAAGGCAATTAAACACCTGACATAAAAGCAGCAGGAAGACGGGTACTGCTAAGTGGAAGAAATGAGAGTTTGGGGGGTAGTGATCTCCCTTAGAAGTCTGCCTTTTCTCTTAATTCTACTAACACTGATTTAATTTGCATCTCTTACTTTGTTCATGTTTATTCAAAAACTACTACTTTTATTTGATAAGGTTTGCCAAAAATATTATCTTCATGTTATGTCATTTCTATTGCATGCTTTTGTAACAGCTTTCCTGTTTATTATTATCCACCTAAAAACCAGAACCACAAAGTAATCCCCATTTACCATCAGTTTTCTATATTATTATCATTATGTTATATTTTTGAAGACATGGGCAGTTCACATAGTGAGAACAAATTAAGAATGGTAGGGTACACATAAATATCAAACCAGTTCACTGAATTATCCTTTTTATTCAGAAGTATCAAGTATTTTTTTAGACCTTGTAGAAGATGCACACAGGCACATTGTCATAATTCTGACCATATACGCACACACACAAAAAGGAAATGTTTGATCTGCACCAGAATCTCGAACTATAAGATGTTAGTCACAACTACAGTGTTTTGAAATATAAATTCCAAGCAAACCATTTAATATACAGAACTCATTTGATTAGAATTGGTATTTTAATGAGGCTTGCAGGTATTAAACACTCTCAGCTTTTCTGATGAAATTCTAATCATAAATTGTTAAACTGTGTTTTAATAAGGTGTAAGTGGGAAATCATCATAAGTAATTGAAATAAAGTTTGGAAAACATTTTGGGTTTGATGAATCTATTAAGTGTAATTTATTTGGTTATTTGAGTTACTGTTAAAAATAGGACTTGTCAAATGTTTATAATTGTGTATGTTGTCTATGCGGTAAACTCTTTCCTACCGTTCAATGTTTCAGTACGTACTGCCTAACAGGCTGTTTTCAAACAAAGGTCATCAACGACAAAAACCATTAGCTGGTTGCAACAGCGATACAAGGGATTATAAAGAATGAGAGATACATATTGAGAGATACAAGTGAACTTTTTAAAGCTACATCCAGTGCTAATGACACTTCATTGTGACAGTAGTCTGCAAAACCTGACGGTGAATGCAACTCAGTTCCGGGAAAGTTTAAGAGAGGAGCATATTATCGGAGAATTACCTAAGACCATTTTAAAAGGTTTTCTTCAACATGGCGTTGCCTGGATGCAGAGAGCCTTTGTCCTGGACAAAAAGTCATTGTGTTATCTGTTCAAAAGCAGTTTCACTTTGGCAAAAAAAAAAAAGAAGAATCAGCAGCACTGTTGGAACATTAATGAGAACACTATGTATCAGCCACTGTTTTTATCATATGAGCCTTTGGAGGTGCTAGTGTTACAGTCTACTGTAGTCAAATGTGTCTACAACACACAAAAATGCCCTATCCCTTCAGAATAAGACTGACAGAAGACCAAACATAATCAGAGCAGTTATTGTGCACACAAACCTAACTTTGAACTTTTCTGGCCGATAATGCCCCCATTTCATCCAGGTCATATAATCAGGAAATGACTGCTGAAGCCTGGGGTAATGCAACTGCATTGTCCTTCACTTTCTCAACACCTGCATACCAGCGAAAATGAAATCTCTAACCTCACATCATCACACCTTAATAACCTGATGGATGTTTTATTACATATCAGTCTAGCATAATTTAACTGTTAGATTTATTGTCACAGGAAATTATTTTACAAATATTTGAAAAGCAAAGACAGCACAATTGTTGATATTCACAGTTTAGGTTGTAGATGGACATTTTTTATATTCCCCAAGCCTACCCCCGCCCAACTCCACAATTGGATATGTCTCTTAAAATAATGTGTATGATGGAAAAAGTCATAATTTATGCATTTAATCTATCAACTTTGGCATGCTGTCGCATTTGCGTGGATTTAAAGAAAAAGTCCAGTCAGCAAGGAATAATCAATGGATCATTAACTATACCTAAAACAAAAAGCATTCGCTAGGATCGAATGCATTGTTTTTAGCATCTTGTAATAGGGATTTTGAGTAAAAATAGCAAATGTGTGGCAGATGCATGAGCAAAGATCACTTATTGATGTCAGCGATCCCAGAAGAATGAGCAGACTTCAATATGAACCACATCAGGTTTCACCATCAGCTCAGAACAGGAAACAGGCTACAATTTAAACAGGCTCACTTTAATGGGACAGAAACAATTGAAGAAAATTTGTTTTGACTGATGGATGCTGATTCTACATGTGACACTAAGATGGTAGAGTCAGCCTATCAAAGTATGTGTGCCTTATGGATTTCTTCTTATTTCTTGTGTTTGACAGTGAGTTTACTTTACTTCAATGCCTCCCTAGTCACCAGAGAACAGTCAAGCAGACTACCTTTGTGATGTGATGGAGAGGGAGATTTGAATAATTGATTTGTTGCAACAAATTCACATCAACTCAGATTATGTTTTCATGTAAATATGGACTAAAATCTCTTAGGTAGGTTTTAGGAATCTTGTTGAATTTATGCCACAGATATTTAAGACAGCTCTGAAGCAAATTAGAATCAAATCTGCTGAGAGAAAACTATTTAATAAAGTGGCCCAACGGTGTATTTGCATAACATTATCTGTAGCACTAGAGATCTCTTTGTTATTTTTTCTCTTTGTATAAGTGAGAGAGTAGAATCATTTGATAGCTGCACTTGATATAAAGTTGATCTCATATGTTTTAACTGGGCCCTGTCATCCCATCACTTCCTCATTCTCATGCTGGTGACTATGAAATGTATGTGTGCAAAGCTGGTTTTGTTTCCTAGAAGAGAGTAGCAAAAACATGTTCTTGTAACCATGACTTGTCAGAAGGTTCTGACAAGGACGGCGCAGTAATGGTAATGCATACCTAACTGTACAGTAGATAAACTCAAGGAAACAGAGTTGCACTGTAATAATTTCATGAAATATAAAAGAAAAAAAAAGACATACACACATTACTACACTAAAAAGATATTTCCCATTTCTGCCTTGAAAATTGCAAAAGGAAAAATTCCCAACTGCTTAAGTTCCATTTATTCTTCTATCAAAATTCTTTCAAAGACATTTTTTGGGGACTGCTATTGAGTACTGAGTTGAAAAGATCTCAGGATTTATTCAATGGTTTCACACTGAGGCCTCTTTTATGACCAGTTAATGAAAAATCACCCAGGGACGATTTTAGCAGTAACAGTAAGATACATGTGGAGCTGTAGCCCTGGTAACATATCCCCCCCACTGGGTTGGATATTAAAATAGTCTAATCATGAGCAAGAAGCAAGAGTTGGACAAGAGAAATGAGAAAAAAAAGGGAGTAGGTATGTATGTTTATTGGCTTTTTTATGCAAGAGGAGTTTTTCTTCTGTACTTTGACTTGAAAGCCTCATGTAACAGCTAAAGGTCAGCAATTTGCTGAGGAACCTATTCATATTTCAATGCTTTTGAAGTCAGAAAATAAAAAATGGCACGTCAGCTGCAGGGATTGAATAAGTCTTTAAACACACAAGAAAGACTTGTTATCTGACTTCTGAAGTATGTTTATTAGATTTTTTTCTTATTTCACTCTTTGTCCTTTTATCTGCACTTTGTCCATTTTAAAAATCATTTGGATTTCACAGATATTTTCCATTGAAGTCCAGTATTTTGAGATGCCTTTTTTGATTATTTAATGAGTGAATTTATAATCTGTCCTTTCCCAAATCAACCAGAGCGTTAAAAATGACTTATAATAATCGGTATTGGGTAAATGTCGTGGGTGCATCTTCTTGTACTTTTATGACACATAAATTAAGTAACATGGACAAGTTCAAATAGCTTTTAGATGAGTCTCCGAGCTGAGGGTCTGAACCTGAAATTAGATGACTATTTGTCAGGAGCATAGAGAGAAATTGACATCTTGTTGGGAACAGGCAGATATGAAAGAACACATGATTATAAATAGTTTATCTTCTATTTTATCCTCCACTCTTATGAAGTGGTGTTTTGTCTCTTTATCCCCAGCTTTTTTTCTCATTAATTCTTTCTGTCCTTGTTTACTTCAATTCTCAATAATTATTACTTAATTTGAGTTGGTCACTCAGACCAGGCCCCTTTGGCCTCATGTTCTAAAGTGGTGGTATACCCTTGGGCTAGTCAAAGAGAGCAAAATTTAATTTGAATATATTGCTAACCTACGGCAGTGGATTACTATATTCTACCTATAAATATTTTAGCAAGTGAATGACAAGACAACCCCCTTACTTCAATGTTTGAATTGCATTTATTGTTAGGTTTTAGCCTGAGGGGAACTGATTAGCAGTACTGTGACAACGTTTTGTTTTTCACAAAAACGAACACTAATTCTTGGTGTATTCTAATTACACACCATGGCCCCAGCATGCAAAATTGTTATTGTAAAGCTTAAAATATTTCTGTTTATGAACAGAAAACATTCCTACTTGTGCTTTTATTTGCTGTTGTCATTCACTTTTTACATGCATGAGCAAGGAATACTTAATCACCTTCAGTTAATTCCAGACTCTGCAGGAAAACTCCTAACCAGAAGAAGCCATGGTGCTTAAATCACTGCTGTTTAAATGCATCCACTCTAGTTACTTCATCATGTGAGAATTCATTTTAAAATCTCAAATCAAAATCTACTCATTGTACCAAGGACCAAATATAAAACCTGAGGGGGATCACTCATCCCAGACAATTACATCCCAACTGTGGTACAACCTTCCTTTTTTCCCCTCTGACTTCAGAGCTCAGAAGCATATACGAAGAAAAAAGAACTAAATCCAAGGAGCTTAGCACTCACCTGGATAAAGAGCAGCAGGCAACAAGAGGCTTTATGACTCCACTGTGGGCGTATGACAAAGACATTTCAATTTCTTGAGTCATTTGAAATTCAGAGAAAACCTAATAAGTCTTTTGCTGTAAATAAACCAAATGTTATTCTCCAGTCTCCAGGAGGAGAAACAATACTGATAAGCTGGATCGCAATGTTTCATAAGAGAAGAACGGACAGGGGAAGCTAGAATATTACTGATAGGGAAAGCCTTGACCTGAGGAAAAGAGCTTTCAGCTCAGGAGAGTGTTGAAGATAAAACTGAATGAGCCAAAACCCTCTGAGAAGGTGTGGACAGTCTGAATAGATTTATTTCTGACTAAAGAACAGTATATCATTTGTCAGCTCCTTTAAAGTGGTAAATTGTTAGGCATAGTTTTAGCCCAGCATTTTCATACAATGAGGCACTTTTGCTATAAACATTTAGTTTTTTTCTCCATCAAATATTTTACAACCCTATACAGTATATCATCAGAACACCAGTAAAGACATTTTTTTTTAGTTCCATTCTCATCATACAGGAGTTAAATATTTGACGGTATAAGATTGTTGCTTGAGGAAGTCTGATAAAGTCACCATGTGAGATTTATGAAACTGATGTAACCAAGCAATAAAGTGTCTGCCAGTCAGACAAATTTCAATGTATCTTCATTAATATCTGGTTCACTGAGAATAAATAGCACTTCTTCTCTGTAGCTGGCTTGATAGAATGAAGCAGACATTAATAAACTCGCTTTTATTACATATGCCACCCACAGTGACTGGAAGAAGATATTTGTTACGCCAGCAGAGGCAAAATACGATTAAACAAAGACAAATAAGCGACACAGCTTCCTGTTGGACCTTTTTGTTTGTCAATAACTTTGAAACTGGCCTGGTACGCTGTTTAGCCATGACACCATCCTTGAGGGAGGCTTGTATCCTGCAACTTTTAGATCCATCTTTGAGCCAACACACCTGAATCAAATGTCTGAGTTACCTCTTCAGTATGTAGTCAGTTTCTCCAGAATCTTCTCAATCATCTAAGTACTTGGTTAAAGTGTGTTGAACCAAAGGCAAATTTACAAGTTGCAGGATACCGGCCCTCTGGAACTGGAAATGTCCACCCCTGGAGTAGATAGAACTGGTTCCGTATCTCAGTGTTCTGCTGAAGGTTTCTGTTGTTAAAAAGTAGTTTTTCCTCTCTACTATTGCTGCGTGAATACAAATTATGAGTAAATGCTGCCAGGTAGGAGCTAATCATGCAAAGTCAATGACTAAATGCAAACAGTTGTGTTTCCTTCGATAGAAAAACTTTACCAATCTGTTTGTGATTTGCATGATTTGTCTCTGTAAATGCCTTGAGATGACAAGTGTTGTGAAAGGGCAATATATATATATATATATATATATATATATATATATATATATATATATATATATATATATATATACTCATCGGCCACTTTATTAGGTACACCTGTCAAACTGCTCGTCATCACTTAATTTCTAAGCAGCCAATCACATGGCGGCAACTCAGTGCATTTAGGCATGTAGACATGGTCAAGACAATCTCCTGCAGTTCAAACTGAGCATCAGTATGGGGAAGAAAGGTGATTTGAGTGACTTTGAACGTGGGATGGTTGTTGGTGCCAGAAGAGCTGGTCTGAGTATTTCAGAAACTGCTGATCTACTGGGATTTTCACGCACAACCACCTCTAGGGTTTACAGAGAATGGTCCGAAAAAGAAAAACATCCAGTGAGCGGCCGTTCTGTGGGCGGAAATGCCTTGTTGATGCCAGAGGTCAGAGCAGAATAGCCAGACTGGTTCGAGCTGATAGAAGGGCAACAGTGACTCAAATAACCACCCGTTACAACCAAGGTGGGCAGAAGAGCATCTCTGAACGCACAGTACGTCGAACTTTGAGGCAGATGGGCTACAGCAGCAGAAGACCACACCGGGTGCCACTCCTTTCAGCTAAGAACAGGAAACTGAGGCTACAATTTGCACAAGCTCATCGAAATTGGACAATAGAAGATTGGAAAAACGTTGCCTGTTCTGATGAGTCTCGATTTCTGCTGCGACATTCGGATGGTAGGGTCAGAATTTGGCGTCTACAACATGAAAGCATGGATCCATCCTGCCTTGTATCAACGGTTCAGGCTGGTGGTGGTGGTGTCATGGTGTGGGGAATATTTTCTTGGCACTCTTTGGGCCCCTTGGTACCAATTGAGTATCTCATATATATATATGTACATATATTTAGATATACATACATACACTTATTTAAATAAAATTTTAACCCAAATGGAAAAATTTTTTTAAGAAAACATTTTAACATATGTATATTGATTGCCTGTGCTGACAGACCAAAGTTGTACCATTTTGGAACTGATTTGTCAAAAAATGGCTCCAGGGCCTTAATTTGGACACCCTCTGCTATATATTAGTTATTATTAATTGTTGCAAAAGTGAAACTGAAAGTACAAAGTACAATGGGAGAGAATGAAAAAAAATGTAAGATGGAGGAACAGATGACAAAAGAAAAAAGGTAAGTCATAAAACAGTTGCACCGGAGTCAATGCCAGGGGCAAAATATTGTCCAAGTAAGTACCTCAGCAAAATTGGCAGCAGCCCAGTTTGTCACTTATTGACTTTTTCTCTCCATGTTACAATGCATTTTTATGATATATCTATGAACGGCTAATAGCATGTCATGGCATGGCTTCTATTTATTGGAGAAAAGGGAGCAAGGTGACGAAAGAGAAGAACAAAAACAGGAAAATGGACTTATAGATTTTAAATGGATTTTGCTGTCAGCTGTCAGGGTAATGATGATGATGTGAGTGCCTGTGAGGATTCAGGCTCAGACACACAAAAGCTCATATTGTGTAAGTCCCAAACTCTAAAAGAAACTCACACCAACTGCACTGATTAAAAACCAATGCGGCTTTTTAAGCAGGGTTAACATTTCAGCATTTAACCTCCAAAATGACAATATAACAGAAAGACAGCCCCCTAAAAGTAAATATGCAGTTAATTACTTCGCTCTATATTTATTTTCAACAGTAAAGGTAAGTAATTAGATTAATTGTTAAATAAATGTATTTTTCAAAAGTTGTTTTAGATGTATTTCAATTATATAATGGGACAGTTAATTTTTCAATTTTGCATTTAAACATGTAATTGTCAGGTTTGGGTGGAGATTGGTTGAGGACCCAAATGCAGAGATGAGAGATGTCACGATAGGTCTATGGACTTAACCCACATGCAGAAACACCACTGGAAGCAAAGTAAAAGTTTAACAGGGTTTATTATGGAAACACACAGAGTAAATGAGAACAGGTTCTGGTGCAGGTCTGGGACTGGTTTCACTGATATCTGAGGAGATGAGAGTTTGGTTAGCCAGGCAGTTAGATGGCTTGACGAATGAGTTGAATTCTGAAAGTACCTTGAAGAGGTTCAGACAGATCCTTGGAATGGGGAACCGGTTGGGTCCAGAGATTGTGGGAGTTGCAGAGAGCTCAGCAGCAGTAGCGTCTAGCTTCTGGCTAGTGAGTCTTAGCCGTGGGTTTGGTTCCTAGCTCTTCCCTGAGAGCTGAGGAAGGAATCCAGACTGAGATCTTCAGGTTTAGTTTCCCAGCTCTCCCCTGAGAGCTGAAGGAGGAATCCAGGACTGAGACCTTCTGGTTTGGCTTCCTTGGGCAGGCAGGCAGGCAGGTTTCCAGGTAAAGCTCATCCAGAGCTTCAGACCTTGGTCAAGCTTTCTGTGAGTAGAGAAGATAGAGGCAGGTTAGAATTCAGTTTCTCTCAAGAGTCTACTGAAATCCACTAGATAAACGGAGGCTAGGGTTTGCTAACCAAACTTGGTCAACACTGCGGCGTCGAAGGAAGGTCTGACTGCTGCTTATGAAGGAAAGTCTCCTGATGGGCTGATGAGCTTCAGGTGTGCTGGAAGCTCCAGCCCAGGAGACCCACAGCGCTCTCTGCTGGAGACAGATGGTAACTCTCCAGATCCTAACAGCAATCCCAGACCTAACAGAAAACAAATAAAAACAGAAGAGGATCCTCGGCGCCCTCTGGTGGGCAAGCCTCAGGATCCCAACAAGGGAGGCAGATAAGTTCTTTCAGGTTTCATAAAATCAAAAATGGCAACAGAAAACAAGATCCAAAAACAGAATACAGGAAACCAGAAACCAGAGGAAAACACACACAAGGAGCCAAGTAACAAGAAACCAGAAATGAGGAACTGCACAGGAGGTGTATATATGGTGGATAGAAAAAAAAATGGGCTAATGAGTTGATATGGAGCAGGTGCGGATAGAAGTAACTAGAAGGGAGATAGGGGGGAGGAGACTGGCACAAGGGGGCAACAGAGAGTAACTAAAAAAAATGCAACAAAGCTTAAATATAACACATAATGGAAAAGAAACCAAATATCAACAAAATAGAATGACATAGATGACTGAAAACTCAAAAAGAAACTCAAATTGATGTCCAAAAGGGGGGAACCATAAAAGTAATGGCATATTTAATATATACTTATTTGGTACATTTATTTATTTAATAAGACATTGCCATTTATGAGTTTCATGATAGACTTTGGCTAAAAATTCTATTGTCACCGCTGACTTGGTATTTTGCAACCCTCCAGGGGTCCACGCCCCCACTTTTGGAAACCCTATTGTATGTATAGAATTTGATTATAGTATACTGCATACCCTGGTTCAATTGTTTGCGCTCATAAATGCACACCAAACAATACATACACAATAGTACAAAATTAGATGCCTCAATGAAAATAACTGCTTAGTGAAACATTCCCCTCAATTCTTCAAATACAATATTACACAGATCTTGCTCAATGTGTGCACTGCAGTGGGTAGGAAAGTGAGACTGCAGGACAAATAAGTAGCCTTCAGCAGTTTTTAATGCTTTTTCTTTGTCAGATTAAAAGCCTTCTGTTCATTCAACAAGCTTTCCATTATCTTGCTGCTCTAAAAAAAAAAAGATAAAGACCAAATAATAGAAGCATAATATTGATCTTGTGAGTTAGTAGGTCAGTGTGCAAATGCAGTTAGGTTATTTTGAGTCACATAACTAAAGAGAAGGGTTAATGAAATATGATTTTTACATATTTCTTTACGAATACACATTGCTTTAAGAAGGGATCTATTGAAGTAAACAGTCGACCTTTATTTGATTTATTGCAAGTATAATTCCAGCTGTTTTGTGAAGGCCTTATAGGTTTGTTTGTTTGAGGAAACCCTGGTGTACAAAAACCAAACGAAGACCAAGGAATGGGGCATAGAGGTCAAGGATTAATGTTTAGAGACCTCTTAAGCAGGGCGAGGTTACAGAAAACATCACAAACAGTGGACCTTTTACAAAGCCGTCTTCAATCCTTTATATTAAAATGGAAAGCGTTTGGCTCAACTGCCCACCACCCAGGGCATGGCCTTTACTGAATGTGAAAGGAAAGTATTAATCACAGAAATAATCAAAAGAACCATGGATTCTATAAAAAAGCCATTTACTCAACAAATCTGGCTTTCATAGAGGAGTGGCAAGCCACTGTTGAAGGAAAACCAAATAAAGTTTTAAGATTTGGCACAAGTAGCCTACTTCAAAGGACACAGCAAAAATCTGAAAGAAAGTACCAAGGGTAGATTAAATTATAGTACACTTTAAACCCCTTCCAAATACCATGTATGACAAAAATTAACACTTCACATCACCCTACACACCAAATATTGAAACAGTAAACACAATTGGTGGCATCATTATTCATTGGAAATACAATATTTTTCTTCAGAAGATGCAAGTTGAAGATGAAAATGGAAAAGAAAATTTATTGAAAGATGAAAGATTTTAGACTCTTTCAGAGGTAGCTATAACATGTTTTAAAATGTACACCCAGAGCTACAATTTAGTGATTTGGATTAAAAAAAAACTTTACAGTAATGTACTCTATATGTTTAAATGGCACAAAAGAGGGCCAGACCTAAATCTAATTATATATCAATAGCAAGTCTTGAAAATACTCAATGCTCAGTGTAATCTAATATTCAAATTGTTATATTTTTATTTATGCCATTTTTACGCTCCCAGATACAGTATTTCTCTGCCATCTTTAACCCTTGGGGACCAGTGGGTGCAGCGCCCTGGGACCAATCATGTGCTAAGTTTCTTGCTCAGGGACCCACAGTCTGTGGGGATCTGAGATGCATCATTCAGGATGCTTAGACCTAGACTTAAGCTTTAACAAACTTTTTTGTCATTCTGTATACACAGAATGCATTGCATTTTAAGTGGAACAAAGCTTCACCTACAACCAGTTCCCGATTACCTGCAATATTGCAATTTCATAGAAAAATTTAGCTCATTTCAGCTTAACCAGTCCCTGCTCTGCTCTCTCAATGCGGTGCTGCTGTTTGACAACACGTCAGTTCTATAGAGTAGCATGAGGTGAGAGTGTAGTAGGGAATGCTCTCTTCTCTTCACCGCGTCAATGTGAATCAACCGGGTTTGTCACAGCATCCGCCTCCATTAGCTGAACAACTGCATGTATTTTTTTGTGTTTCTTTCTCTTGATACACATATATTGTTTGCAGTGTATTAAAAAGATCACTCTGAATTAGATCGTTTAGGCTTGCACTTTAGGGTAGTTAATTACTACCCTTTTAATGAAGTATCATAAGGGGGGTGGGCGTGGGGGCACAGCTAGGAAGCCCAATCCCGGTAGAGGCCAAGATGGATTGTTTTTATGTTTACACAGTTTTACATTTGCATGAAAGCCAAAATAAAATTTCGACATGCAAGGGGCAGAAGTGGAAGAACTTGGGTTGAAAGTTAGAGTAGCACTATATAACACTATTTTGCCCTCGACATGTTGCCGTAAAATCACCCTATAGAGAAGCATGGTGGTCATTTCTCTCAACACAGACCATGACATTACCATTTTGCCAGCAGACCAAGGTAGATGCATAGTAGTACTGGACTCAAAAATTATTACAAAAAGAGAATTATAGATTATCTCCAAAAACTGGAATAACTTTGTACTATTAACTAAATCTATGGGATGCCATACCATGTTAATATGGCCTTCTGAAAGTTCCCACAAAGGTAGGAGACCCACTATCAGCAGCATTAAACCTGTCACACCCAATATTCAAAAACATCTGGCCACAATTTTGCCTCTGTTTTTTGTAAACTACACAGATTTATTTTCCAATGTCCGACATTTAAGACTGGCACGTGGTGAAACAACTGCTTCTTTCCAAGAAAGAAGCACTTCTTTCTCTTCACCTCCAACATCAGAAACAATCAATACAAGCAGGATACAACTGGAACATGATTAAGAGAGGACCAATTTAAGACATAATCAGATTTTTGACATTTTTAACCTCTGCCTATTGACCACAGCAAAGACAGAGACAACTTTTATGAACAGAGACATGAGTGACCTAAATGTACAAAACAATATCTGTATTTTGTCTCACGTCACCCACTGGAACATTTTTTATTTTCAGTGTCATGATGTGGCAGGTTTACTAGCCCAGATGCAGAACTCACGGACACAGAGGCATGATTAAAGTCCAATATTTATTGAAACACACAGGGTTCCTCCTGGGAGGCAGAGAGGACAGAGCAGGTTAGGTTCTGGTTTACAGGTTTACAGGTTCTGACTTACAGGTTCTCAGGTTCAGACAGGCAGGGTGGCTCAGGCTTGTTAACCATGGCAAGGACAACAATCTGGCTCAGAGGGAAGCTCTCCCTCAGCTTAAGTAGGGAGAGCTTAATCAGCGGATGGGGATAACCTTCAAATGAGCACCAGCTCTCAGGAGAGGATCCACGGCGCCCTCTGGTGGGCAAGCCTCTGGATCCCAACCGACAGCAGAACCCCTCAGAAAGGGATCAACATCGCCCTTTGGAGGGCAGACCTCTGGATCCCAACAGACAACTGAAGCCCACAGGAAGGGATCCACGTCGCCCTCTGGAGGGCAAACCTCTGGATCCCAACAGTACCCCCCCCTTAAGGGTGGATACCAGACGCCCAAAAACAAAAAACCCAGAAACAACCCACCCAGGGCAGGTGGAGGGGGAAACAGGCAAGGAGGGCCAGGCACAAAAACAGAACAGGGTCCAGAAATCAAAACAACCCACCCAGAGTGGGCGAGGACAGGGAAAGCTTCAGGTGGCCGTCGTGGGACCGGCAGCAGGGCAGAGTATCAGGTGGCCGGCCGCGGGGCCGGTAACAAGGCAGAGTCTCAGATGACCGGCCGTGGAAACGGAGCTGAAGCAGACGCTCCGGAGGCTGGCCGCGGGA
Organism: Cyprinodon diabolis; assembly: GCA_030533445.1. Classification (NCBI taxonomy): domain Eukaryota; kingdom Metazoa; phylum Chordata; class Actinopteri; order Cyprinodontiformes; family Cyprinodontidae; genus Cyprinodon; species Cyprinodon diabolis. The sequence goes on along the minus strand of CM060073.1, from coordinate 31,886,856 downwards.
CCGGAGTCTCGGAAGCTGCAGGGGCCTTGGAGGAGGACGCCACCTCCGCTTCAGCAGGAAGCACCGAGGGAAACGCCGCCACCACTTCAGCAGGAAGCTCCGAGGAAGACGCCGTCTCTGCTTCTGCAAGATCTCTGAGGAGGACGCCGTCTCTGCTTCTGCAGGAAGCTCCGAGGAGGACGCCGTCTCTGCTTCTGCAGGAAGCTCCGAGGAGGGGGCTGTTCCTGCTCCTGCAGCCCTGCAACATGCTCAGACAGGGCCGCCCACTGCGGCTCCGAATCAGAGGAGGCCACCGACTGTGGCTCCACAGGAACACAGGAGGCCGCCGATTGCGGCTCCGGATCAGGAGCAGAGGTGACCACCGACTGTGGCTCCACAGGAACGCAGGAGGCCGCCAATGGCGGCTCCGGAACAGGAACTGAGGAAGCCGCCGATTGCGGTTCCGAATCAGGAACTGAGGAGGCCGCTGATTGCGGCTCCACATCAGGAGCAGAGGAGACCACCGATTGTGGCTCCACAGGAACACAGGAGGCCGCCGATTGCGGCTTCGGATCAGGAACAGAGGAGACCACCGACCGTGGCTCCACATACCGGAACGAAGAGGAGGGCTTAAAGGTCCATGGAACGTACAGAGAGGACAATAGACGACTCAGAGCGGGCTCAGGGGTCTCCAGACAGCTCAGAGCAGGCTCAGGGGTCTCCAGACGGCTCAGAGCGGGCTCAGGGGTCTCCAGACGGCTCAGAGCGGGCTCAGGGGTCTCCAGACGGCTCAGAGCGGGCTCAGGGGTCTCCAGACGGTCCAGAAGTTCCAGCCATCTGCAATTCGATTCCTCAGTAAATCTGCGTGACTCACGGATCAGATCCATCCAGGGTGGTTCCGCTGGGTTAATCCATACGTCCTCCAACATCCACAGAAGTGTGTCTGCTGGGCTAGTCTGTTGGCCGGATTGTTCTGTCATGATGTGGCAGGTTTACTAGCCCAGATGCAGAACTCACGGACACAGAGGCAGGATTAAAGTCCAACATTTATTGAAACGCAAAGGGTTCCTCCTGGGAGGCAGAGAGGACAGAGCAGGTTAGGTTCTGGTTTACAGGTTTACAGGTTCTGACTTACAGTTTCTCAGGTTCAGACAGGCAGGGTGGCTCAGGCTTGTTAACCATGGCAAGGACAACAATCCGGCTCAGAGGGAAGCTCTCCCTCAGCTTAAGCAGGGAGAGCTTAATCAGCAGATGGGGATCAGCTGCTTCAAATGAGCACCAGCTCTCAGGAGAGGATCCACGGCGCCCTCTGGTGGGCAAGCCTCTGGATCCCAACCGACAGCAGAACCCCTCAGAAAGGGATCCACATCGCCCTCTGGAGGGCAGACCCCTGGATCCCAACAGACAACTGAAGCCCACAGGAAGGGATCCACGTCGCCCTCTGGAGGGCAAACCTCTGGATCCCAACAGTCAGAAATCTTGAGTTAATGGGCTGACAATACATCTGATTAGAAGGAATGTGCATAGAAGGAAGGGCCTTCATGTTGGCTAAAACATCAGTTTTCCAACTACAGGTTGCTCTAATGCAGGGGTCAGCAAATTGCGGCTCCGGTGCCGCATGGGGCTCTTTAGCACCTCCCTTGCGGCTCCCTGTAGCTTTTTCTAAAATAAAAAATGTTGTTTTTTTTATTTTGATATGGTGTGCAGGAGGTCAAACAAACTTTCATTATGTTTTCCAATCCTGGAAACATTTGTATAATAAATAAATTCAAACAATAAATATAAACAGAGATCAGTGGTCATAGCCTGCAACACACGTTTCAACGCGGCGCGGCGCAAAGCAAACAAGTCGGCAGGTGTGTATTGGACCATAGATCCCAAAGGAACAAAAGGAAGATAGCTAATGAGAAAAGAGGATTCAAAGAAGAATGGACTGAATCATTTGCTTTCATCATCCATGCAGAAGGATTGCCTGCATTTTTGCTTTGTAATGAGAGGTTGTCAAAAACTAAAAAGAGTAATCTGGAAAGGCATTTCCAGGGAAGGCATGCTAAATATGCAGCCAATCACAAAGTTAGGAGTGAGTGAAAAAGCACTATTGCAGAAATTCTGGATAAATTAGAGGAACGCAAAGATAGATTTAAGAAGTAGATTACGTCTCCTGCTGCTAGTTTTGTTGCAAGCATGGAAAATCGTTCACAGATCGAACAGGTAGCGCTATGATGCAGGTATGGGAATTTTTTTAAGTATATGATATATATGTGAATGTTCTCCTGTCTCTGGTTTACAAGCCATTCCGCCAAAAAAAATAAAACTGTATATTGCAAATGATAATGGCGGTACTGATTTTCTTTTAACCTGTTTGCTGATGTTGTGTTCTGGATGCTCGGATGCTCTTTCTTACCAAAAGCTCACATTAGAATGAAATATTTCACAGATGAATGAAGAGAGCAGAAAACTTGTGCTTGCTTCTGGCTTATTGCTATTCTAAACGGCCAGCGAAATGACTTACATTAAAAATGAGACCAGCTTAGTTTTTCTGTGTTTGAACACATATATTATCTTTTATTACTCATGAGAAGATTCTTTTTTATACCAGCAAACCATTGGTTTTCTTTTGTTTTCATGCTCTGGGGATACAATGTTTCATAGGAGAGGATGAATTGCAAAGTGAAAAATAAGAGAACATGCAGACAGTGGAGATTGAACAGCCTTAGAGGTTTAAGAATACATGGAGAAAATGATGCTGCATGCAAAAAAAAGATAAAGATAACAGAAAAAAGAAAGGGACCACTTTAGTCTCAAACTCTTTCTTAGGAGACAGATGGAGAACTTGTTTGTTTTACACTTTTAGATTTTTATAACATGCTCTCTAAGTTATGCTGGAAGGGAAATGATCTCATACACTGAGGAAATAATATTTTATTCTCAGTCCTTTTATTTAAGCTATAAACTTCTTTTATTCTTCTCTCTTTATTGTGTTCATGTTAGGACAACTAAATTTTACGGTGGCCCTGAGGTGCAAAACACAACACAAATAGAGAAAACACAACACAAAAAGAGAAAACACAACGGCAAATCAGAAAACACAACGGCAAATCAGAAAACGCAACACAAAAAGAGAAAACACAACACAAAAAGAGAAAACACAACGGCAAATCAGAAAACACAACACAAAAAAAGAAAACACAACACAAAAAGAGAAAACACAACGGCAAATCAGAAAACACAACACAAAAAGAGAAAACACAACACAAAAAGAGAAAACACAACACAAAAAGAGAAAACACAACGGCAAATCAGAAAACACAACGGCAAATCAGAAAACAAAACACAAAAAGAGAAAACACAACACAAAAAGAGAAAACACAACGGCAAATCAGAAAACAAAACACAAAAAGAGAAAACGCAACACAAAAAGAGAAAACACAACACAAAAAGAGAACGCAACACAAAAAGAGAAAACACAACACAAAAAGAGAAAACACAACGGCAAATCAGAAAACACAACGGCAAATCAGAAAACAAAACACAAAAAGAGAAAACACAACACAAAAAGAGAAAACACAACACAAAAAGAGAAAACACAACGGCAAATCAGAAAACACAACACAAAAAGAGAAAACACAACACAAAAAGAGAAAACACAACGGAAAATCAGAAAACAACACAAAAAGAGAAAACACAACACAAAAAGAGAAAACACAACGGCAAATCAAAAAACACAACACAAAAAGAGAAAACACAGCGACATTAACCAAAACGGAAATGCTAGGTACCCTCGGGCGACAGGAATCATCTCTGATTGGACAAAAGAACTAGTCCGTTCTTTGAACCGGAAAGACGGGGTTTGTTTCCATTTTTCCAAATCATGAGCGCCACAAATGACGAGGTACACGCTGCTATTAAGCAATACTTTGATGCCGGTGTTGTGCGAAAAGGTGAATGTCTGCGAGAATCTGATTGCGCTCGCGGGAGCGCGCACCGCAGCCCGCTGAGCGATAGCGTAAACCTGCTTTTCTCTGGATTAAACGGTCATGACATGCAGATACACACAGTTGCATTATAATATAGGCCTAATTAAATTATAATATAGGCCTAATTAAAGATTCGAAAGCTTAAAGTTTGTCACATAACGGCAGTTACGTGATAGACATGTTTCTATACTCGGTCTGATGACTTTGTGTAGCCCTGACATTGGAGACTACACTACAATAAATATGATTTACTGGAGGGTTTTCAATAAAGATATGATACCTTTTGCAACGATCCTCGTTACTCTGCATTGTTTTTTATCTGATCTGGCCGTATATAGCACGAGTTTCCCATGTTTCTATGTGTTTTGCAGTTTTCAATCGGTTTTCACCTGTCAAAAATTGATTGAAGGCACAGTGTAGTCACTCAAAGGTTATTTATACCTAAATATGACTAGATTTCCTTCAGGAGATGCATGATTTAAAGATCTGAGCTCACAAAACAGCTTGGAACTCTTTTAAAGGACCATTGCAACACAAAATAGCCATTTTGACTTGCAAAAAATGTATTAAAGCCCAAATACTGTCATTCAAATGGGGATATCTGCCCAAATATGACTTTATTTCATTCAGAAGCATCTTATTTTAAATAGAACAAGTCTTTTTTAGGCAAAAATCACCTTTCTTCAACCACATTTGGCCTTTAATCAATTTCTAGCAGGGCGTTTTGACCAGCCGACTTGCTAGAAACTGATTAAAGCCCAAATACTCTCATTTAAAGGGGATATATTTGTGCGGCCTGCCAGTAGCATGTGTTGCTATTGTCCCTCTGATATGTAAATAGTTATATCTTTGTGTGTTTTTAAAATTTTCATGTTTCATGTTCATGCTTTTGTCTGTATAAATCTCTTTAGATTAAAAGAAATACAATTATTTTGCACCAACACTTATGAATTGACTTTTTTTTCTTGGTATTTCTATGGCAGTAAAGTAGTATTTTTAAGAGATTGAACAACTTCTTGATTTCATGCAATTCCTGGGTAATTTGAAACCCAGCATTTCTTATATGAAATCATATAAGAAAAAGCCATTTTGCAAGTCAAAATGGCTTTGTAGTGTGGTAAAGAGTTCCAAGCTATTTTGTGAGCTCAGATCTTTAAATTATGGAGGTTCTGAATGAAATCAAGTCATATTTGGGCAGATATCCCCTTTAAATGAGAGTATTTGGGCTTTAATCAGTTTCTAGTAAGTCGGCTGAGGTCAAAACGCCCTGCTAGAAATTGATTAAAGGCCAAATGTGGTTGAAGAAAGGTGATTTTTGCCTAAAAAGGACTTGTTCTATTTAAAATAAGATGCTTCTGAATGAAATCAAGTCATATTTGGGCAGATATCCCCTTTGAATGACAGTATTTGGGCTTTAATACATTTTTTGCAAGTCAAAATGGCTATTTTGTGTTGCAATGGTCCTTTAAAAGAGTTCCAAGTTGTTTTGTGAGCTCAGATCTTTAAATCATGCATCTCCTGAAGGAAATCTAGTCATATTTAGGTAGAAATAACCTTTGAGTGACTACACTGTGCCTTTAATCAATTTTTGAAAGGTGAAAACCGATTGAAAACTGCAAAACACATAGAAACATGGGAAACTCGTGCTATATACGGCCAGATCAGATAAAAAACAATGCAGAGTAACGAGGATCGTTGCAAAAGGTATCATATCTTTATTGAAAACCCTCCAGTAAATCATGTTTATTGTAGTGTAGTCTCCAATGTCAGGGCTACACAAAGTCATCAGACCGAGTATAGAAACATGTCTATCACGTAACTGCCGTTACGTGACAAACTTTAAGCTTGCGAATCTTTAATTAGGCCTATATTATAATTTAATTAGGCCTATATTATAATGCAACTGTGTGTATCTGCATGTCATGACTGTTTAATCCAGAGAAAAGCAGGTTTACGCTATCGCTCAGCGGGCTGCGGTGCGCGCTCCCGCGAGCGCAATCAGATTCTCGCAGACATTCACTTTTTCGCACAACACCGGCATCAAAGTATTGCTTAATAGCAGCGTGTACCTCGTCATTTGTGGCGCTCATGATTTGGAAAAATGGAAACAAACCCCGTCTTTCCGGTTCAAAGAACGGACTAGTTCTTTTGTCCAATCAGAGATGATTCCTGTCGCCCGAGGGTACCTAGCATTTCCGTTTTGGTTAATGTCGCTGTGTTTTCTCTTTTTGTGTTGTGTTTTCTCTTTTTGTGTTGTGTTTTCTGATTTGCCGTTGTGTTTTTTGATTTGCCGTTGTGTTTTCTCTTTTTGTGTTGGGTTTTCTCTTTTTGTGTTGTGTTTTCTGATTTTCCGTTGTGTTTTCTCTTTTTGTGTTGTGTTTTCTGATTTGCCGTTGTGTTTCTCTTTTTGTGTTGTGTTTTCTCTTTTTGTGTTGTGTTTTCTCTTTTTGTGTTGTGTTTTGCACCTCAGGGCCACCGTAAAATTTCTTGTTTAAGCTAAAACATTTTTGGCGCATTTACAAAAGTTTTTTAAAGAGGTAATTCAAACTGCATACAGAACATATGTGCAAAGACATACAAGGACGTAGGCAAAGATAGAAACACATTTGTAACTACTCAAAAAGTAAGCCTATGGAGGTATAAGTGTCTCATTATTCACACATATGAGTCACACATGCAACGGACAAAATGCAAACATTCAATAATAAAAACTCAATAATTAATTCAGAATGTTTACCTACTGCCTCAGAGCAAGAAGTTATGTTAATATCGCATCTGTTGGACTTTGAGCATCCTGCCTGAACAATGACCAGAGGGTGCAAAGAGAATGCAAATACATAATTGAGTAGTAAACATAAAAACAAGGCAAAGACAAAAAAATATTCTTACACACACCATAAAATGGACTAGTAAATGGACTAACATACAATCACACAAAATGATTTCCAAAGGAAAAATCAAGCAAAAGACAAATGCTGCAATCACTGAAAATAGAAGGTGGCAAAATGCAAATAGTACTAACGCAGACAAAATGCATGCAAGAAAAAATACTACAAGAAAGAAAAAAACCCTGAAAGTTAAGAAAAGCTTCAAACCAGGACAATGAAATAATTCAAGACCACTAGATGATCAGTAACCCATATGGCACAAGAACAAATATGTAGACTATTGCAAAGACATAACATCAGGCCATCCAGAGGGCATTTGGTGGGAAGTTTTCTGTTAATCTTTTTTAGAGCACTTAATCCCCCGGAGCATCTTCTTTTTAGTCTTTACAAAGGTCCTGGTCTAAATTGTGAATTTTACACCTTTGAATCCAATAAACAAACACTATTCTCTCTGTAAATTGCCTTGACATGACATGTGCTGTGAATTGGTGCTATATAAATAAACTGAATTGAATTTAATTATTCATAAAGGGAAATTGAAAACAATACTTTATAGAAATAACATCCTCATGTTTCAACCTATTTAAAACTTGTTTTCCATCAAAACAGATAAAGTCAAGATAAAGTAATTATAAATCACCAATAAAATAACAGATCATAGTGAATAATAGTAGATATAGTGGTAAGGACTCTTTAGACTTCACACAGTTTTTTTCAAAATCATTTTTATAGTTATTTTTTTTGAAGAAAACATTGTTTTTTTGTCCATTTTTAAAACATATTTTATTGACATGAAACTTCTTTAAAAAGCAGTGATTTTTGAGCCTACAGCACTGGCTCTGAAATATAAATAACTTCTTGCTGTTCAACTGTTAGTTGAGTAGCCTTAAAAACAGTTATTTAAGGAAAAAATGGGCTTTATGCACAAGAAAGTTAATGAGCTCTATCATTTTGTGTCTGTTTCTTTCTCTGTTTAAGTAAGTAGTTCATACAGGCTTAGATTTCAAAATAAAATCAGGAAGCAGCCTTTATTTTGAGGCTAATCTTTACCAAAGCAGTTTTGGTCTGCAACCTCATTTTAATTGAACTATTGTAGAATGCATCAAAATTATGCCAAGTCTGTCAAATCTAACATAGATATTTTTTTAAACTGCCCTCCTCCTCCACTGTTATTACAATGAGCAGAGGCACCTGACTCTCTCCAAAATGTGATCATGCCTATAATACCAGGCCCTTTCGGTCAGGTTGTCTCCTCCTTGCCTGCAGTCATTGTGTGCAGAGCCTGCACAAGGATCCATCACATTCATTTATTCTCACTCACCCTATGATGGGGATGAAGTCTGGAGAGGAAGCCATAGTTTCCTCCTGTGAACTTCCTTTTATACCAAAATACTGCAAATATGCCGTTATACAGTAGCTGTAAGTTAGAAACACGTTCAGCGGTCGTCTGGAACACGTCAAAAATGTCGATATTCATTGGAGACAAGTTCTTGATAAGTTATGCATAAGTTGTACACGAGTTACTTATAGGTTTTGGATAAGCTAGACACCCCGACTTATAAGTAAATAACACTTAACGTATGCCAATGATCAGATAACTTGCCTGTAACTTATGCCCCATGTAAGAGCATACCCATGCTTAAAATTTCTTGACATATGTTGACATGCTTCAGCGTGTTTCAGCGTACAAATGTACGCATAACTTATCCAATGTATACAGCGTTTTTTTCCAGATTTTCCATACATAAGACATACACTAGTCTAAATTGTGAAGGTGTGACAGGGGCATCAGATTTCATCTCAGCAACTACCTAAACCAATTTTAAACTAGGACTCCTTGGTGAGAAGTTTTAGGCTAAAAAGGGGCTCTACTGTATGAAATGATAATCTTTGTAAGCGCTGACCATAAAATTCATATTAAAGAGATCTGGATGTTTTAATCAAACACATAATTATCAACTAACTGGCTAGTTTTTAGATTCGGGTTGCCCAAAGTCCTCCATTTTTTTATTTCTAGTTCTTCCATTTCTGATCTCATTATTCTGTGTTGCAATCCGTCATTCTCTGCCTGCTAGTTATTCTGTCTCTATCGCTTGCTTTCTCTCTTTGTCTCCCACACCTCATGTTAATGAATTGGCCACATGTGTTAACCAGCTGTGACCAGTCTGAACCTCTGTAAGACTCCCTTCTTTGTCCAGAGTATACGTACCAGCTGTGGCCAGCAGCTGTGTGTATAATACATTATTGTGTGTGTTTAGCTATTTACAGATGTGCACATGCATTTTGTGTCAGCAGCATCTGTGTGTTATGAGTGTGTTTGGTTAAAGACAGCTGTTTAGCACCAGGTGATAATATTAGCAGCCAAGCAGACGGTCAATGAGGTATGCAGCCAGGGGCATGATAGTTGGGTCTTTACTCTGCTGTGATATTTCCTGCTAGATGAAAGCAAGATCAGTTAAATATTGCTGTCAACCCATACAGTACATTTCCCACTGTTTACAGTAGTGTCTTTCCGAATAAATTCACCTTTGTTAATTGGGATCCACTACTTAAAGCAGTGCATAGTTAAGGGGGAAGGAAAGAATATATAATCTTTAATCTTTGTACACAAGTAGATATCCTGAAATAATAGCATGGTTCTTTATTTATTCTGCTTAAGTCAGTACTTTACAGAGTCACCTTCTAATGCAGTTGATTTTGCAAGTTTTGTTGTTTCTTTAGACTTTTTTTTTGGACTTTAGACTTCAGACAGATTTTATTTGTCATTTTGTTTACACAAGTGCAAAACAAAAAGAAATTTCGTTTGGAAACAGCTCACTGGACAATTTCATCTTTTAAAAGTGCAGCCTTGAAAAATACTAAAAATGACCGTAAATTTACAGTTCTAACAATTTTTTTAACCATCTTGTTCAGTTGCATTGGATGTAAAACAGTTGTAAGAAATATGTTCAAAAGTTTTGAAATCATCACTTAAATATGTGTCTGGGCTTTGACAGCCTATCTACCATCTGAAAAAAAAAATATGCTGCTGCAACTTAATTGAATTACTCAAATTGGCAAAAAAAAAAGTAATTGAATCGAGTTAATCCAACTTAATTTATTAAGTTTATAAGTTGAAAAATTTAACTAGAAAAGCACTCTGAGAGTGCAGACCTCTGCTGAGACCTGTGAATTCCCTCCATCTCTTCCTTTTTCTCATATACAGTATGGGATTGCTTTTTCAAATGACAAGGCCAGTGTGATCTGCTTTACAGCTGATTTGTTTAATGTTTTAATTGGTGTGCGGGGAGACACTGACATCTGGAGGTCACAACAATTTTCATTTAGCTGCGGATGTCTTTTTATGTGGTGAAATAAATTACTGCTACCTTTTGCAGCAATGGTTTTACGGCACTTCTTACAAATTACCGTTTTTTGCTTGCGGTGTCACTATACGATCTGCACTGGTTAGCACGATCCATACCATCAGCTAATTTGTGCATGCGTAACCAGAATATAAATCAGGGTCGCCCTTGGCTTTACCTTTTATAGAGCCGGCGACGTGGCAGACGCTCAGGAGGCCGGCCGCGGGGCCGGAGACGTGGCAGACGCTCAGGACGCCGGCTGTGGATCAGGCGACGTAGGTGGGTTCTAGGTGGAAGACATCTCCGTCGCTGCTGACTCTTTGGGGGAGGACGACGTCTCAGCCGCCGTTGCAGGATCTTAGGAGGAGGACGACGCCCCAGTTTCAACAGGAAGCCCCAAGGGGAACGCCGCCCCCTCTTCAGCGGCTCAGCAACAGTCTCAGAGGGAGCCGCGGACTGTGGCTCTGGAACAGGGTCCGAGGTAGACACCGACTGCGGCTCAGGAACTGGAACAGGAGGTGTCGCCGACTGCGGCTCAGGAACAGGCTCAGAGGAGGCCACCGATTGCGGCTCAGGAAAAGACTCTGAGGTGGCCGCCGACTGCGGCTCAGGAAACATCTCAGAAGTAACCGCCGACTGCGGTTCAAGAACATTCTCAGAGGTAACTGCCGACTGCAGTTCAGGAATAGATTCTGAGAAGGCCGCCGACTGCGGTTCTGGAACATGAACAGATGAGACCGCCGACTGCGGCTCCTGGACAGGAACAGATGAGACCGCCGACTGCGGCTCCTGGACAGGAACAGATGAGACCGCTGACTGCGGCTCCTGGACAGGAACAGATGATACCGCTGACTGCGGCTCCTGGACACGAACAGATGAGCCCGCCGATTGCGGCTCCGGATCAGGAACAGAGGAGCCAGCCGATTGCGGCTCCGGATCAGGAACAGAGGAGCCATCCGATTGCGGCTCCGGGTCAGGAACAGAGGAGCCCGCCGATTGCGGCTCCGGGTCAGGAACAGAAACCACCGACTGTGGGTCCGAATCAGGAACGGAGGAGACCACCGACTGTGGCCCGAATCAGGAACAGAGACCACCGACTGTGGCCCAGGATCAGGAACAGAGACCACCGACTGTGGCCCCAAATCCAGCATGGAGGAAACTGCCCACGGCGGCACAGGTTCAGTCTCTGAGGTGGCTTGAAGTGCCCGCAGAGGGCTCTTGGCGGTTGGGAGCCCCTGCAGAGAGGCCCTACACATACCCCGAATTCTGACACCTCTTTAAAAATCTGCTCAGGGCTCTCTGGACGGCACAGCTAACTCAGGGGTCTCTGGACGGCACAGAGCTAACTCAGGGGTCTCTGGACAGCATAGAGCTAACTCAGGGGTCTCTGGACGGCACAGAGCTAACTCAGGGGTCTCTAGACGGCACAGAGCTGACTCAAGAAGGCTCAGGGCTGGCTCAGGGGTCTTTAGACGGCTTAGAACTGGCTCAGGGGTCTCTAGACGGCTCAGAGCTGGTTCAAGGCGACGCCATCTCTTACGCCGGGGGGTCTTAGGAGCTGGGCTAATGGGTTTGCTGGCTGATTCTGGCAAAAGGCTAAGTGGTGTGCTAGTGGGTTCGGGCGCTAGGCTAACAGCTTTGACAATGGGTTCGGACGCTAAGCTAACTGATTCGTTGACTGATTCTGGCTGGGGAAGAGAGATACGAGGTGGCATAAATGGGAAAAGATCATCTCTATCCCCATAATAAAAATTCCAGAGGTCAGACTCCTGAATGTGGGGAGCTCTGACTGCTTGGGTTTCTATGGCTAGAGAAGCAGCAACGCTAACTGGAGATACAGAATTACTTCCGGGTTCTGACGCTAACGATTCTGGAATGCTAATGGGCTGAAAAACAGGATACGTGGATGATGGCGGGTTCTGAAGCTAGTGGAACAAAAACACTACTGGGCTCTGGAACTAAAGGAAAAGAAGTGTTAACAGAAACTGGAGAAACAGGATGACTGACGGACTCTGAAGCTAAAGGAACTGGTAAGCTAACTGGTTCTGAGGCTAACGGAAACGGATCACTTCCGGGTCCCGAAGCTAAGGAAACAGGATGGCTAACGTGAGTTGGAGCTGGAGAAAACGGAAAGCTGGCAGACTCAGAGGCTAGGAAAACAGGTAAACTGACTGGTTCTGATCTGGAATCTGACTGGCGGGGAGCTCTAGCTGCAAGGGTTTTGATTAGTGAACCAAATTTGAGTTTATTGACTGAAGGTGCTAACTGTTGATCTGAAAGGTGGCTGAGGAGACGGATGGAACTGACCTGGCGAGTAGGTGGACTGATTACTGCTGCTGGCTGGACTACAGGGAGGATGGAGGCGTCAGACCGACCAACCGGAGAAGGAGTGGAGGTGTCAGGCAGAACCACCGGAGAAGGAGTGGCCTTCTTGCCCCGGCGGTGGTTCCTACACCTGGGAGAGGCAGAAGGCAGAGGCGAACCAGCAGCTGCAGCAGATGAAGTCTTGGATTCGGAGGTAGGTGGAGATTGTTCGAATGAAAGTTTGGAAAAAGCGTCCTGAATATTTCTATTGATAAGATCCAAGTATCCGGCTTGTTGAAGGGTATTGTTGAGGTCTGGATATTTTTTTAGTTCAGAGATAATAATACCGGCTGTAGATATCCGTTCACGGGGTGGAGTTATGGTGGGAAGATCTTCAATGGACTCTTTGAAGAAACTGAGAACTCTGCTGAAAGATTCTGAGGATGTTTCCGCGGGGCTTGTTTGTTGGCCAGAGTGTTCTGTCATGATGGATTTAGGATTCAAGCCCATATGCAGAAATACAACCAGAAGGCAGGGAAAAAGTTCAAAAGTTTATTATGATTTGAACAAGCAGGTCAGGATGTCATCAGGTCCAGAGCTGGTCACGGCTGGATTCCTGACCTGGAGCTGAGTTGAGCAGCAGAGGGGAATAGTCCAAGGAGGATTCTGAGGCTGGTGACAGACTAAGGGCTTAAAGGTGGCTTGGCTTGGCTGAGGCTAATAGACCTCCAGATGAGTGTTCAGAGGCAGACGGCAGACTGAAGTCTGAGGCTTGAGGTGAGCAGGCCTAAGGAGGAAACCAGGAGGGTTCAGAGGCAGACGGCAGGCTGAGGTCTGAGGCTTGAGGTTAGCAGGCCGAAGGAGGGAACCAGGAGGGTTCAGAGGCAGACGGCAGGCTGAGGTCTGAGGCTTGAGGTTGGCAGGCCGAAGGAGGGAACCAGGAGGGTTCAGAGGAAGACAGCAGACTGAGGGCTGAGGCTTGAGGTGAGCAGGCCGGAGGAGGGAACCAGGAGGGTTCAATCAAGAGCAGGTTGGCAGGCTTCAGACGATGAGCTCCTCCAGAGCTCCTGAGATGCGGCAGGCAGATTTCAGCAATGGAGACTCCTCCAGAGTCCCAGGGTTCAGTCAGGTGTCTTCCTAGAAGCAGAGAAGACACAACTGATCAGGTTCTGGTTCTGGTTACAATGGAGTCAGAGAATCAGACAGGCTGGTTGGCTCAGGGTTGCTGTACCGAGATTAACAAACACTCTGGCATGGGAGTGTTGTCCACAGCCTCCTTAAGTACTGGTCCCCTGATTAGCAGATGAGAGTCAGCTGATGAAGGCAGCTCCAGGTTCAGGAGATCCAGTACGTCCTCTGGTGGAGGAAAGTAGACAGATCCCAACAGAAACAGAAAATCCCCAGGAAGGGATCCTCAGCGCCCTCTGGTGGGCAAGCCTCAGGATCCCAACAAAGCTTACTATACTATAATTTGTCGAAGGTTAATAATGTATTTCCTGAGAAAATAAAGGTATGCAAATCCTTTCTGTGATATCACTTGTCTGTGCCCAATCTGTATTGGAAATGGGAACCTATGCTGCTTCCGGGAGCAAACTTTTTTGGTTTTGGATTTAAACATAAAACTAGTTTTTTTTTTTCCTTTTGAGTTAACCTCATGGTTTATTGGGTGTAATCTAAAGAAAGAAACAACTAAAATACAGATAAACATGGTTTAATAATATTCTGCCGGACTACTCTGAGCATCTCCAATAATGATGTAAGATAAGCAGTTTAACCGAGAAAATATGAAAAATCATCAAATTGTCTCAGATAAGTCATAAAACTATTATTGAAGATGTGTTTACATTACTTATGACAACATCTGCCTGCACATGTGCGAATGAGCTGACAATATGGTTTGGGTGGTGACACGACATCCTCGGTGTGAAATCCAAACCACTGCCATATATTGCTTAGCTGAAACACCTGCTGCCACCATATTTCGTTTATCGGTTGCTGTAGTGTGCATGCAGAGCAGAAAAAAATCCTTTTTGGAGAAGAGGATTATGATGCCTTCAAAGTGTTATGCCATTCCATTTATTGGAATCCTCATGTCTATTCGCTGTTAGCTATTTCAAAGCGGGTAAACAATCGTTAAACTAAAGGTTATTGGTTACTGATTAAGCAAATCATTAAATAAAACATTATTTGTCCAAATAATATTTTATTCACCTCATGGATTTGCATTTTGAATTGGTCTAAAAACATTCCAATTTCTCTAAATTAGTGAAAGGCTAATTTGATCATATCCCAAATTCTTCCAGATAAACCTTGGTTTTCAAACTCAAAATCCATCTTAAACTGTAATATGGTTTTCAACCATGTTTCCCCTTCCTCTTTGTACATAGTAGTTTAGTTGAGTTGAGTTTCACTAGTTTTAGCTAAGAGTTTTAAACTGAAATACGTTTGACTTGGAGCTGAATGATTTTTGTAAATAAACTCTTATATTTTGAATAGAAGTTGTGGTGAATTTATTCCATGTATATGCAGAATTAACTGTTTGACCATGATTTCAGCTCGAATAACTCTTTCATTTATTGTTCTAACACAAAGCTAGTAGGGCGTGTGCTCATACACAATATATAACAGCCAAAATAGTATCTAATTAAATAACATATTTACCACGCCTGACGGGGAGGGCAATAAACATTTTAAAGTTTCATAAATATAAATTCACAGCTTGTTGGGAATTGAATATAACAGTTATTCACAACATAAATATGGCATATAACCTGGATTGGCATTGAATATGAATCCACAACAAAAGTGTGTGGCAAAATTAAAAATCTCAGTGAATTAGATGCAGACGGTTTAATGTCATAATGCCAATTTGTACTTCAAGGTTGCAATAGAATAATTGTAACTATTGTGCATGGGAAAACTCAAGATACATCAAATATATTTTATATATCGCCCACCCCTACATCAGAGCAGAATTTTCCGTTCTCGGGATTGACAACTGTCCCAGTATGCACGGCGGCAGCAAAAGCATCCAGTGGAGAGCTCACAGAGCTCAGAGTATTAAGTTAAAAGTTCACTCTTCTGTTCCCATTGTTCTTAACAAGTATGTTTTAAGATAATTTAAGGCTAGAACATTCTACCTTTATGCTTCACTGTATGACCCTTTTTCTGATTTTGTGTGTAATTTAAAAAAACATTCCCATGTTGAGGGCACCGTGGCAACCAGCGTCAGCCCGTCTGCAGCAGCCCTCTCTGCATGTGTAAAATGCTGCTGGCTCTGATGGCTTTTTTTTCTTTATTTGGCAAAACCCTTATTTGATTTGGGTTTATTGTATTGTGTCAATCATTATTCCCTCTCTAAATGAAAAAAGTAATAATTTATTATTACTATAACAGGAGGTGAAATACAGCTCCAGACTAGCTTTGAATGGGGTGATGCCACAAGTACGCTTCTGTTCCAGTTGACCCAGATGTAATCTGCATGCTCCCATTCTCCCGAGTCCAAAATTTTTCTGTGTTCTCGTCAAGAACGTACTTGGCGAGAACATGAGACCGTATTCACGTCCTTGTGAAGTGAGAAACGGCCTCTGTTTACATTCCATAAACATGGCACAGCACTGGTTAGGGGGATTCAGAGGGACAAAGGGGCGAAACAAAAAGGCTCATTTATAGAGGAGAGGTTGTTAGTGGAGATAAATAAGAAAATGTATGGTAGAGAATTGAGCTTTAATTGTGTTAGAATCATATTTAAGCTCAATGAAAAATATGTAAGACATGTTAACTTTAGAGAGAGGGCTTAGATAAAAAGTATGTAATGATCTATAATGACAGAAAACAACTGAAACGAAAAAAGTGATGCACAAAACAATAAAACAGAGCGGAAATCTGCAGCTGTCAGCAAACTGTTAAACTAAGTGCTCCCTATAAAGAGTGAGTAGGAAGTAAATGGGGCCCATATGGTTCCCCTCTGTCATTCCATCTATATTGAAGACCTGTCTAAAAACCTCATTAAGCCCTTATGACACCAGCCATACCTCCACCACCAAAACCAGACAGATGGTTATCAAGCTCTGTGATGGTGCAGCAGCTGTGGCTATGACATGCTGACACACTGTGTCTAAGATACTGGGCGAAAAACAAGAAAGCAAATGCTGTGCTTGCTCAAAATGCATTAAAAGGTTTATACATAAATGTACTTTTTGGATAAATTGTAGCATGTTGTTGCATGTGCCATTCGATAATTAGAACTAAAAATTGACAAACTATTTAACACTTTTTGTATTGTGATAAAAATGAAATAAAACCCCCCCATAATTATGTGGTGGTATTTGATTTGCTACTGTACAATACATTGATTGATAAGTCCGAGGGAAAATATTATCATAAAAAAAGAGCTTGAAAAAAACAGTAACAAGCTGTTGTTACTATGTTTCCCAAAATAGACACAAATGGCATTTGCAAATCTGAAAGAATTTTCACGCTTAGTTAAGGCCTTGCAGAGGAGGGGGAGCATATTACAAACTGTTCAAATAGATCTTAAATGCTGTACAAACTATTCTCATCAATTTTTTAAAACCAGCAGTTATTATTATTTTTTTAGTTAATGCTCATTGCTCATTTTTTAAATGAGTGTATAGCTTTATTTAGAAATATTTAAATCCACTTAAATTTTATTAAACAAATTCTGCTTTGTTAAAGTAGTATGAGGCTTGGCAACACGTATCAAGAAGGTAACTTGCCTCAGCCACAGGAATATGATTAAAATTAAAAGCCTCACAGATATGTTACTAGTAGTTTATTCAATTTTAACCAACTAAAGAGGATCCCAAAAGTACATCCTGTCAGATGCCAGCAGATGTATTAGCCTTGATAAAGAAAATTTGAGGACAAATAAAATGCAGTGATGTGTTTTACATCAATGTGTCAACCAGAGGAGGAAGGCTGAAACAAAACAAACATGGCTGAGCTGGTTTTAGTTGGAATACCCTCTTTTTCTTTTTGAAAAATGATCAAAATGAGTTTTTTGCCTTTGTGGATTGGAAAGATGCACACAAGTGCTACTGCTGCTGTGACTGACTCACTGGCGTAACTTTCTGAAGGACTAGTGTGGACATGTCCTCACCAACTTTGGCATGGAGAGGACAGTCCCCACCTTTTTTCCCTCTTGACGCTGATTTACTATAGCCAACAGTAACTGGTACTGCTGTCTGTGTTCAGAGTGTTTTTAGTCCATGATTTTTCCTCGCTCTTCCGCTGCCCTCAAGTCCCACCTCTACTGTAGGTGGAATATCATGGGATCTATCGCTTTGGGACATAATATCATTTGGGGTTGCATTTCAGTGTGTATGGAGTAGCTATGTGAAGGAGGAGAGACACAGCAGCGCTCGGTGAATTTTAACCAGCAGCCACTTCGATTTATATTTCAATAAAATTTAGAAGACGTGTTGGTAAAAACAAATTAAGATGCCACCGACAAATCCGTTCGTATCGTATCGTTACACATACGGTGCTTTTTCAGCTAAAAATGGCAACAGAATGTTGCCATTTTTAGCTAAAAAAGCACGGCTTCTCAGAAGACCATTACTCAGAGTTACAGATTAAAATGAACACATATCTGTTGTTTTCTTATTGAACAGAGAATCAGACTGCAGAGCTTCTAGATATCTTGAAAATTAGTTTCTCTGGCATCATTATATTGGTAGAAAGGTTCATAAATCTGTTTTGAAGCAGAGCAGAGACACAATTAGGGACAGCTGCAGATTTAAAGGTGAAACAGATTTACTGGGATATGCCACATGCAATAAAATATGTCTCCAAGTTTACAAGAAAAAATATGCAATGCTATAATAAAATTCTACATATCTTTTTGTCTTCTGTAGTTCAGCAAGACTCAGAACCAGACTCACAGGAAACAGACCTAAAATTGAAATATAAGAAATCTAAAAGAATTAAAGCACAAATAATAAAAATCAGTGTATAAATGATATTTGAAATATAAGGTTCAATACATAGGCTTTGGCTGTCAATGACATATGGGAAAAATTTCTAAATTTGATTTTGCTGCTTTTCAAGTAGGATAATCACTGATGCAGCCTAAAGGGAAGCCATGCATGGATGGATGGATAGAATTGAAGTTGTGTCCATAGTAGGGATGCATGATATATTGATGTTGGCATCGGTATCGGCTTTAATTTGTCATTTTTTTATACATTAATGTTTTTAAGCCCTTTATAAATAATGCACTAAAGGCAGACATCTGTCTATAGCCATAAATATCAGTGTACTGTGGTACTCTTCTGTTCTCAATGATAGGAAAGCATTCAATAAATATGTGTTTGAGCTCAATTTTCAAAAATATTAATCGTATTGAGATCATTCTGGTTGAGTAGCTGTAGGTCCATCAGCCACCACCCTTTGAGCGTCCCCACCAACTTTTATCAAAAGTTACACCCTTGGACTGACTAAAAGCTAAACATGGGAGGCAGGCACCTCTTAGTGATATACCCAAACACCTGTAAGAAATGTAATGAATGTCCCTCTGTTTTGTGTATTCCCTCTACAGGAGCCTTTCCAGATGGATACTGTGCAGAATTAAAATTGAAAGACACCTATCAATCTGGCTTACACCAGGTTAGGGCATTCAATCCACTGTTAAAACTATCAATGGGGTGAAGAAGAAAGCAAATGTATGTAGCTGCACAAATTGCTGGGTTATAAATGTTTTGTTTTGACCATCTAAAGCACCCACACACTTGCTGCATCTTTCCACAGTTGATGTTCAGAAACCCTCTGTTATCCTTAGTTTCTAAAGCTTCACCTTCAAAAAGCCAAAGCCAATTACCTGCAACCAACGACAGCATTTATTTTTAACCTTAGAAGATGAGAATCTCACATGAATCACACAGAGCACAGCAGTGATGACTGTTTAATGAAAGCGAATTATATGACAGGTGTTGAAAACTTATGCACAAAGCCATTCACGCATACACATGTGTTAGCATGTGTACATATGCAAACTATGATTTATCCTGATGCGAAGACCTGGAATATGGAAATACCTAGTCTAAGAATAGCATAGCTACTCTGCAAGGACAAATGAAAGTATCTAAGAGTAAAGGGGAGATGAAGAATGGGATGCCATAGATACATATGCACATATACACATGCCTACATGCCTATCTGGTGCTTTAATACTGGTAAGACTGTTAGCACTGCTGCCAACACATTGGCCTCTGAGAGAGTGGCATACAGTATAAAATAAAACAAAGGTAATTCTGCACCGAAGGCACCATTCTGTGATACATCTGATTTTGTATTGCATCTAGTAAGCAACATTAGACCTTTGGTATTTCATCAACCGTCTGTGTGTAATACTGCAAAACACCTAATCAAGTATATTTAATTTATTTACCACATTTTAAAATAAAATGTAAAGCTTTAAACAAATTGGATTAAAATGGCTTAGACACATTCACGACAAATCTAAAAAATGTGGAAATGATACCCTTATACCAAAAATAAATGGGTGGTGTTAGGCTTGTGTAGACATTATGCAAACTGAATGAACGAGCATATTCTGTCCATATACTGTAGTAAAGATGAAGAGGCAAAATGTTCAGAAGCATATGAGCTACATCTTTACAAGCTTTATTGCCTTTTGATTTTAGCCCTGTTTCAGAAGTAAATAATAAGCCTAAATAAGCTGTTTAAAGAACATCAGTTCTGTCCTTGCTCCTGTTGGGGTTTGTGGAGATTTGGTTTGGACGTCACCCATCAGTTGGCGTCAGAGAGGCTGCTGAATGAGGCGAATCTAGCCTCACAGGCAAACCTGTCTGTCCACTCTTGTTCTCAAAGTAATTGATTTTAAGATTCTGGCTCCAAGATCTAACCATGTTATTCTCCTTAGATGCGTTGCTGTCAGGATTTTTCTTACTTTTCAGTTCAGTTTGTTTATACAGCGCCAAAAAGTGACAAAACATGTCACCTCAAGGCACATTACAGAGAAAATTCCACCAGATAGAACAGTCAAATTGATTCAGTTATATATCTAAAGAAAACCAGTTGATTGAATCGACTCATCGACTCAAAGGTAATCCGTCACACCAAGCATGCTTGTTTGCAAAGTGAGAGGAAAACTCCCTTTTAACAGGAAGAAACCCCCAGCTGAACCAGGCTTAGTGTGAGCGGCCGTTTCCCGAGGTTGATTGGGATTCAAGAGAAAGAAGAAGATATACAGAAAGAAGCAAAGATAAAGAAAAGCTTTAAGCCTACCCTTAAAACTAGACAGAATGTCTGATCACAGATTGAAACTGGTTGTTGGTTCCACAGGAGAAGAGCGTGATAACTAAAATACGCTGCAACGTTTTGGATCATCTGAAGCTTTTAACTACAGTTTGAGGACTTCCTGATAGTAAAGAATGGTAAATAGTAAACCGGCTGTACTTCTATAGCGCTTTTTCAAGTCAGGACTTGGAGCTGGGGGTCAAACCAGCAACCCTCTGATTGCAGGGCAATCAGAGACAACACCACTGTCGTGAAAATTGTAAAGAATTACAATAGTCTAGCCTTGAAGTAACAAGCATCTCAGCATCCCCCCTGGACAAGATATTTCTAATTTTTACAATTTTCCAAATTTTCCATTTAAAGTTTCAATTCAACTGAAACTTCAAACTTTGGTTTAAAATCACAGCAATGATTTAAGATGTTGCTGAATGATCTAAAAATGATGATATACAACAAAACAAAATAGTGTCAAATACACAACCAATAGGACCTCCAAGTTCAGACCATGATGTTTTAGATTTGATTCGAGATTAAAATCATTCGTGAGACAGTTCTTTTTTCTTGAACTTTTAAACTCTTAAAAGTTAAGGTTATTTAACTAATCTTTATTGAAAGTTTCTGCTAAACAACCAAGGCATGTTTAGATGGTAGGCTACTACCTTTAAATAAGGGAAGTATACATTTAATTACTAAATTGTTTTACATGATGAAATAGTAGAGCTGAAAAGAGTATTTGGTGTAAAAAAAAAAATCATAAATCTATTTATTTTTTATTACAGAAACCCAAAATAACTTAAAAAATATATATATAATAAATAAATTTAGCAAAAGTAAATGATTCTTGATTCTGATTTAATTGTTTAGGCTGGGTAGCAGTGGGGTACAGAGGTATGTCTTGTTTTTGTTTCTTTTCTCTTTCCATTTTTCTCCCTCCCCATTTCTATTTCCATCTCGCCCCTTTATTCTTAAACACTCTTCCTTTCTCACCTCCCTTTGTTTGTTTCTTTTGCATATTATTATTATTTTTTTCCCCAAAGCCCTTTCTTATAAAGTTTCATACATAACTACCAAGGGGAGCATTATGGAAACAGCCATGATGATTTTCAGGCTGTATCTGAACACGTTCTGATTTTTGCATGTCTTGACATCTCACTTGTTTTTTTGTTGTTTGTAAAAAAGGACCGCATACCATGTTTGATTCAAAATGGATGGATTCTCTGTATGTGATTTATACATTTAAAATGTTTATTTAGTACCTTGTTCAAGTTTATATCTATTCATGACTAAAATCCTTTTTTTAAACACAATCACCATAACCATATCAGCAGCAGCTGTGGAACGAGCCCATTAAATTCACTATGGAGAAAAAACAAACAACACCATCTGGTATGAAATTCTTGAATCAGCTTATGAACATGTTTTGTGTTGAATAAAAAAGACTAAAAACTAAACTTTATCAACCTTTTTCAAAAGTTAGGTTTGACAAACAGGCTTTTTGTATCTGAAAATTTTCCACTCTGTTAAAGACGGTTAAAATGGCAAGATTACTTTAAAATAATAGGGGAAAAAATAAGAGCATGTTCCACGTTCACCAAATACCATTAGAGCAAGACAAATACTAATTTTATTTAACTTTGCTAGTCTGTGTCAGGCTTGAAAGGTTCTCATCTGAGCCATCATCTTATTTCTTAGGTCTGGGGTTCTCTTATTCATGTTTGCTTGGAACCAATGGTGGTGCCCTCATTTTTTCTTGGGGCTTGTTTCCCTATTAATATAGCTTGCACTTGTTGGATCTCCAAGCACTTCTGTTTTAGGAACTGCTGTTTTTGAATGTTGGAACACTGAGCTACTAGGTGTTAAGCTTTTCAGACTGTGGGTATTGAAGCTTCCATATTTCCCACAGCTGTCTGGTTACTGAGTAGTAGCGTTATAATAGTGCCTTATTATGTATTCAGTGACAGGCTTTATAAGATGACGTCTATCAACGGTATAGTGGAGGATGTTTTTTTTCTGGGTGGATCATCAAAATAAGTGGTACTCCTTATTGTCAATCATTCTGGTGATATGTTTACGTAAGGTCGTCTTACGTTCTCGTCACCATTTTCACTTACTAGTGGTGAGTCTGACATAGTGGAAAAATTGCAAATTTTCTTTTGGAAAGTAAGCTTGTATGAGTAATGCAAACAGCAACTTTTAAATAAAACGTGCACAAGGAGAAATAGGCATGTGCATGCTCTCGCAGGTGTTTAATAGGTATTCCCTCTCGGGAGCAGGTACAGGGTTGTGCATTTTTTTTTTTCAAGTGGAGAGGGCGGGTCTGTTCAAAATTTTGCGAAGATCCTCCACAATACCTTTAATATAGAAGAGGGTTTCCTCTTTCTTAAAAAATCTAGCCTATTTAACAACTGATCTTTGTTCACCCATTTGTTTGCTTCACCTATTTTGTTTGCTGGCAGATGACTCCCAACAACTGCAGTCCATATTGGCCAATCTGGAGAAGCTCAAGAGCTCAAGGTTTTCCCTTGGCAGATGCTAAACTATTCCAACTCACAGGGTGGCATTAAGGTCTCCTTTGGCTGCTCATAATATTCCTATGTTCTGTCGCCTACCTCCCTGTGTATTCCCTCTCATCCACTGATCTTGTCCAGTCCCTGGTACTATCCAAGACCTCAATCCATTGCCTCAGAAATCTTGAAAGAAGTAATTTGGAAATCCTTTGTTTGACCTCATTAAATCTAGTCTTTCTTATCCCCTGGACCTGCTTTTAAAAATTCTCCTAACTTCACCAAAACCACTTAATCTTGACTTTCTGAGATTAAAACTAATTCTGGACTTGAACACTAATTTAATCTGAGCATCAAAGCTGAGATTACTGTCTAGTTACATCCAGGTCTTTAGCAGCCGGTGGTCAAATACTGACTTAAAGGACCAATATACATATTGATGTTGAGGATATCGCTATGACCTCTGTCATTTTATTACTTGGGTGTAAAATATTCACCGTGACTTAATTTCTAAATGTATTTCTTCATAATTTGTACCAGATGGTTAGCATAGAAATGTAGAATAATGATGTTTTTTTTATCATGTGCACCTGCTGTTTTTTATTCCTTCGTTTACTTTTTTCATTTTTTTTCATTCAACAATAAATAGTAAAATACCTTTCCTACCATTTTAAAAGCTTATTTATATTACAAGAATTTCATAAAACTGATTTCAAATATCTAAATGTCCAAACAAGGAATGTTGGAAATAGATAGAACCAGGTGCCTCCTGGTTCTAGATGTAAAGTGTCTCTGATTTTGTTAATGAAAATATATAGGCTTTACTGCTCTAGAGAGTTTTTAATAACAGAGCATTGTAAATAGTGATAAACTGAAAAAGCACATAAATTATTACATTGAATAATTAAAATCAGTTCTGACATCTTTGAATCTGACTTCAAATTATTATTTAATTTGAGCTATTTCAGGTCCCTGTCAGAATACCTGCCTCAAATATATGTCATCTGCACCATATATTCCATCTAAGACATTTTTCAGACTATTCAAAGCGACAGACAGACTTCCTGTGAGAAGGAATGCTTGCGTCTGGATATGTGTGTGTCTATAAAGAAGAAGTACAGAGCTGTCTAAATGTCAACAGTATGCAATTAATGTCATCCTGAGTGCTGTCAATAGCTGATGACTGCTATTGCGAACAGGTGTAATTATGGACCATAGGGCCCCTCTGAGGGGTGTCTACAGGTGTCCGCTGTACTAAATGCATCAGGAGACACACACCAGACCAAACATTGATGAATATTAATCTAAGATGCAAATCTTCGTTGTTATTCCACTCACTTTACCATCTAAGCACTGTTGCATTCAACTACACATAGTTTATTTCTGAGATAAATGTGTGCATCTGTATGTGGGTGCATGTTTTGTGTGTGTGTGTGAGGCTGTGCACATACTGTTCCATCGTCAATTTCCTCCTGCTGTGTCTGTAATGAAAAGCTAAATGGCCTGGGTGAGCAATGATTAAAGATAGACAGCTACCTGGAAAGAAAATGGGTGGATGGTAAATGACAGTTTGAGGTAAATGACATCTCTTCTATGTTAAGGATAAATGGATTTTACAGCTATATTCAGCCTTCAACATCAATTATTCAAGAGCCCCCTGATAAGAAAAATGTACAGGAACTGAGATTCCTCTGCTGCAAGTTTAGAACTACATAACTCACAATTTTTAATAAAATTCCCCAAGCTGGAGCCCTTCGTGTTCTTTTCTGCTATAGCTCCAGTAATATATTTTAACTATAAGTGATCATCAAAAATTAAGATTCATGTGGTTTAAACCAGAACACATTTTCACGAGAATATGTATAAAGACCTCAGTGTAGATATGTGTCTATGTTTAGGAATCTGAGAAAGGACCTTTTTTTCTCGATTTCACCATCACACTGAGGACCAGTTGTTGTAAAGTGAGGACATATTGTTGGTCCTCACAAGGTGTTTTTCTAATGGTAAGGTTTAGGGCTAATGTATCAATTGGGTTAACATGAGGTATGTATTGGTAATGGTTAGGTTTAGGATTAGTTTTAGGGTTAGGGCATAGAAAGGGTTGAAAATGACTGAAAATCAATGGTCAACACATGGTGCTCACTACATATAGCATAACAAAGATGTGTATGTATTGGTGTGTGTGGGAGTGTTCTTGTTTTAACTACAATGTGGGGTAAGTATTTGTAAAATACCCCTCCTGCGGGGACTTACGAGGTACATAGGGACATTCAACTCGTCCTCATATGGTAAAGTTCTGCTCTTTGAGTTGGAGTTAGGTTTAAGACTAAGGTGTGAATTCAGTTTAGGTTAGGGTTAATATATTGGCAATAATTAGAGTAAGGGTCTGGGTTAGGCTATATAAAATGAATGTAAGTCTAGGAAATGTCCCCATATGTCATGAAACAAAGCTGGGTGTGTGTGTGCAATTCTGTCTTTTTATTTGTATGTAGATAATGTGAAAAGGACAGCTTTTTTTTTTGGTTTTAACTACTGGTAATCATGCACAGAAGAGAGGATGATTGTAATATTTCTGGCTGAGAGCGAGCTGATAATAGATGAGTGAAAGGGGTCTTTTGTCAGTTTTAATGAGTGTCTGTTTTATTGTGAACCTGGTTGATGTCGATTATAATCAGGGTTGTGTGTTACATTTTGACTGTAAGATTGTTAGCTGCATGAAAGCTACAGGGAGCTGTACTTTAACCCATTCTTTTTTGGGATTACATTTGTTTGTTTTTTGTTGTTCATGTTTTGCATACCTTATTTGCTTCTTTTAATTATTTACAATTCTATTTTAAACCTGTACCTATTTAATGTATAGTACTGAAATATAGATGATAGAATGTTTCATTAAAATCAGCAAATTTATTGTAAGGTGTTTGCAAATATGAGTGCTAATGCTTTAAAAATTCTAATGCAGTACAACATAATGCACTTTTACTATTAATGCTATATTGGTACATGCTTTTTTTCTTTTTAATAGATATACAGGCATAATAATCTTTACACCACGGCTCAAAGTTTAAGTGACTGTTTCTGTTCTGACTGGGATTAAGTGTGACAGAAAATGGATGGATTCCAGTTTGACTGTCAAACTTCTGGCTGGTCCTTCTTCCTACTTCTTTGCTAAACTGTTTAAAATGAAAAATAAGCAGTTTAATGTATATTAAATCTATAGACTATTGGTTAATTTTTTTGTTAACGTCAAAAGAGAAATGGCAATTATTAACTAATATTAGTGAGTAATGAAACACAATGCAACAAGATAAATTAATATGGCAAGCACAAGAAAAAAACTAATATCTACTTAATTACTTCATAATAGCAAATACTACAGGGATATACAATTTACTTAAAATTTTGAGTGAAATGCTGTTTGTGCCTATTAAAATAGCAATAAACTTTACTTAATTTGTTTAAATAAATCTAACTTACAACTTGAAAGTAATTATGTAAATGTCACTTAATATCTTCATAACTGTTATGTGTTATGGAAAATAAAATTCACTTGATAATGGCAAGTCAGTATTAGTTGATATCGCAGAATTAAATTTTAAAAAACTTGCGTGCAAAAACTTACAATATATTCTTTATGTAAATCTTATGAGTTGTTTTTTTTCAGTGCACCTGTGTGGACAGAGCATTAGACATTATGAAGAAGGAATGGATACACTGGTCTAATGCCAAAAGAACAACATCACCATGCCCAAATCAGGCTGGCAGCACCTCAAGTAATTTATTGTAACACTTCTGATGGCTAGTTGCTACTGGAATCTTGTCAGTACTTCCCTGTGAGTGTATTCAGAAGAATCTAGCCAATCAGCTAAAGCTCTCCATGGCACATATTCAGCAGCATTATCATGCCTCTTTTTACATAGCTGTGCTAGGGTCCTTAATGAAGCTGGACCACTCTCTCTGAGAAGGACTCACACCTTCAAAGGTGATTGAACAACTACAATTGGATAGGTTAAGGGTTTGTGTACAATTATAAAACATAATGCTTTAAAAGAGATGTTCTAGCATTATTTAATAAAGAAAATAAAACAGAAAGTAGAGAAGAAATGCATAGGGTTTATGTTATATTTCATATTAGACAAAATGCAACAATTAAGGTAAATAAACATAGTAATACTAGTATTATTAATATCAATAATAAGATCATTAATAGTTGAAGATAATAATGATGAATATGATCAGATATATTTATTTTAAGGGAATCAAATTAACATTAAAACTATGAAAAAAATTAAACACAATAAAAGCTAGAGTCAAAAGTTTAAATAATCATAAAATCTAAAATTTTTTAGCTTTTGCCCCCAACTCCCCTAACATGCGTTAGTGCCAGACTTACAGCAAAGTTGTGCTCAAAACATCTTACCTGCACAAACCTCTCAACCGCTTCTTAGCAAAAAGAAATTTAAAAAACCAAGGTAGGCCGTTTTTTCCCCCTGTCCTTTTTAGTGGAAACTGTGCAAGCCAAACCTTTCACCAGTATATGGTTCAATTAGCTCCTGGTTTTCAGAGCCCCATTCTAATATTTACTTTAGTTACTCTTCCATTGAAGAATGTTTCCAAAATTGATAGATTCGTGACTTATTTGGATAATTTATGACCGGGCCAATTTCACAGAAGGGACTCAACCTATGCGGCATCCCTAACCATTTAACCAAAACCCAATTTGCATATAGATAGATTTGGACTCTTTGGAGAAGTGTCTTCTTCATTCAAACACACAGTCCTGTACGTGCACACAAAAACAATTATGTTCCCTCACATACACAAGCATATGGTCTCATACTATAAAAAAAAAAAAAAACTGCACACTTTTCCAGCCCATTATTGAATTTGCATTCACAAATAGGCCTGCAGAATATGGAACATTAAGGAACATTATTTTTCTCATCATCTTATGTCCCTTGTGAAACCATTTCTCATAACGGTAAGATTATTTAACTGTTCGATATTTTTAAACAGTTAAAATATTGACTTTGTCACAACAATCTTTAATCATGAAGTTTTTTAATATGCAGATTCTGCTTTAATTTTGTACGAAAATCCTCTATCTGTGCAATTAAACATATTTTTCGTATTTTTCCATTGGCAGGGTCAGGCAAGCTGTTGGATTAATTGTACATAAGTTATTCTACTTTAATCATATTACTTTAATCATATTATACTTACACATTTTGTTATCTCTATCTTACTCATATTACAAAGAGTGTTAAAACATTTAACTTTGTTTGCTGTGTTATTAATATTTTGCTGTAAGTCTGTGCAGGAGGGGTGCTGACTGCTGAGGTAACAGATGCCGTTAAGGGTGTGGAGGAGCATGGAGAGCTGTGCAACCAGATAAGGAGAGGAATTCTCCTTATCTTATGATGTTGTATGATGTTGTACGAAAGTTCTGGTATCGACTGGGTTTGTTCCCTCCCCTTTAGCGGTTGAAACCACATTGTAATCAGGGCGTTCCTTCAATAAAAAGCTTGTAGAACAGAGACTGCTTCAGAGTGGGTTGGAGATTGTAACTGAATGCAGTTTCTGATCCCCTCTCCTTGCAAGTAAATTATACTCAATTCTCTGTGTCTTTCTTTGTACAGGTTGCTGAATAAGGTGTTTGGTGTTTAAACCTAACATTAATTGGTACTTCGAGCCGGATTGCAAGACACCTGACGATTCCCAGCAGGTAAGCGAGACCCAGATAAGCCTGCGGCCGCAGCAAACAGCCCCTTTACGGGACTGGTCTCTCCCTTACAAGCTGGGGTCCGACGGTTGAAGCATTTCAAGGACGCAGAGAATTGTGAGTAGTTTTTCTTTTAATAATGAGTGAGAACCATAAAAAAAAAAAAAAAAGTGAAGTGAAGGACGGCGAAGTCCTCTCCGCGTGGGGTAACGAGGTCCCCCTGTTGTACTAAAACCCTGACAATTCTAGACTCTATCAGGTAAAATAGAAATTTTAACAGTTAAAGTCCGCGGGAGGGCAGTCTCCCCTAGTTGTAAACTAGTTAAATTCTGCGTAGGACGGCGGCGTCCTCTGTGTTTAAAATAAAGTAAACGGAAACAAAGTAAAAGTTAACTGCGCAGTGTGTGTGTGTGTGTGTGAAAGGAAATATAGATATCACTAGATATCTGTATTTCATACCAAAAACACAAGGGTTAAATGGTGAGCTTTTGTGGATGTTTGTACACAAGAAAACTCCAACTGCAAGGGTTGAAGTGAGTTTTACCACAAGAGTAGTTGATCACCATCTTGTCTGAAGTCCCATTGTTTAGAACACGACAGGTGTTGAAAACCCACTGGGCCCAAATTTAGTTCAAAATGGGAAAGGGGCAAAGTAAACCATAAAAAAAAATTATTGGAGGAACTCCAGTGTAAAGACTGGAAAGCAGTTGAAAATGATGACCCAGCGGCGGTAGAGCCGTTGTGTTACTGGATAAAAAACTACGGTTTTAATGGTAAATTGAGCACCACAAACATAAAGGAATTACAATAAAAAATAAAAACAAAAAGCAAAAATAAAGACACTTTGATGGCAAAAGAAGGTTACATGCAAACCATGGTCTGGATTAAATTAGCAGGACAGAGAGAAGAGGGAGACCGTAGAGTTAAGAGAAAGAGAGAGAGAGGAGAGACAAAGAAAAGCAGTAGAAGGAATTCCCTCTCCAAAGAAGGATGTGGAAGAATGTATAATTCAAGAATGGGTAAATCGTCACCACATAGAGATGAGTGGTGGAACACTCCAAAATTATATAAATCACGCCCTGCATGCAGAGAAAGTCATAAAAAGTAAAAATAATAAAAGTAAAGTATCCACTGTGTTTTATCAGGAGGAAGAGGACACTGTGTTTTATCAGCAGTCCAGAGGTAGAGGTCGAGGCAGAGGCCGAGGCCGTGGAAGGGGAAGAGGCTCAACTGATAATTCCAGAGCGTGTTGGTCATGTGGAAAAGAAGGCCACATGGCTAGACACTGTCGAAGTTAACCACAAAAATAGGAAGCTCAATATGACTAGATGAGCAGCCATTTTCTATTATGTTTAGGCGCCATCTCTTATTGTTCAGGACGAGAGAAGTCGGAACTTAAGGCAGAACAACCAGTAGCTGCTCAGAACCATAGTCACGTGTGCTGCTACGTGAAAGGGACAGTAGAGACAG
This sequence comes from Cyprinodon diabolis, assembly GCA_030533445.1. Classification (NCBI taxonomy): domain Eukaryota; kingdom Metazoa; phylum Chordata; class Actinopteri; order Cyprinodontiformes; family Cyprinodontidae; genus Cyprinodon; species Cyprinodon diabolis. Next base: position 31,856,388 of record CM060073.1, on the reverse strand, counting down.
GCAGGCACTCAGACGGAGCTGTAGCTGTACGGAGAGATATTTGTGCCTTCAGTTTGAGCGCGCAGTCAGTGAAGCTGCTAGAGGAACAGAAGCCACTGCTGCAGCAAAGCTGTATAGTACATTATAAACATGTTGTTCACATCAAATTATTGGTAGGGACAATGGTCCCTATGCAAACCTACTATGATGGCACCTATATGTGACCAGAAGATAAACCAATCCTTCCAAAAAAATTCTGTTAAATGGGCTGCTATATTGAGTCATGATTTTACTCATGTCTCAACCGGAGGGATGGTAGGATTTGATTGAGCATCATTATACAGCATATGGATTTATATCCTATGCAAAAAACTTTTGTAAAGCATGTCTAATATGTGCTAAACATAATCTTCAAGAAAATTTAAGACCTAAAAAAGGTGCGTTCCCTAAAATCTATTTATCCTTTCCAGTTCATATATATGGATTTTATTGAACTAAATCCAAGTGAAGGTAAAAAATTCTGTTTAGTTATAATAGATTTGTTCTCTAAATGGATTGAACTATTGCCAATAAAAAGCCCTGATGCCCTTACAGTAGCAAAAGTACTCTGTAAAGATATAATACCAAGATATGGCATTCCAGAGAGAATATATAGTGACAATGGTTCTTACTTTGTAAATCAAATAGTGTCCAAAATAGGATTAGCCTTCCACATTGATTTAAAAAATCATTGTGGATATCATCCACAGAGCGCAGGACTTGTGGAATGAATGAATTGTACTGTTAAAAACAGACTAAGAAAGACCATGGAAGAAACATTGGCATTCACCTAAGTGGGAAGGACCCTATCAGGTTTTGTTGACCACTCCAACTGCATTGATAATAGCTGAAAGAAGCACATGGATCCACTTGTCACACTGCAAGAAAGTGATAGATAGATCAGATGAGTAATGTGTAAAATCACTTTCTTAATTATTCTGTTGAACCTTACCGTACTGTTTAGCATTCTAGTAATTCTACTGTGGTACCTGTTATAGAATACACATTTGGTCTCCTTCACCGACCTTCAGAGGAAGTCCATCGTACAAAGGGGGTTGTATTTTTAGTATACAACCGTCTCAAACTGGTGAAGATTGTCCACAACTCTGCCGAAAGGTCATAGGAAGTAGACCATTGTGTAAAAGATTACCCATAGGAAACTTTTTGAAGTCTGAACCTAGATAATGTTGCGACTTTTCATATTAGTTTTGTCTTTAGCTCTCACTCAGGCCAAGGATTCTTGTTGCCCCCATGAGCCAGCTATTTGTGAAAGGGACATCTATCTCTGCTACAACTCTACTAGAGTAATCAGTGTAGTGACTATTCCTTTTCAAACATTCTCGCAAAGATTTAAAATTGACCCGGGAGATTGGCGAGGTCATGATTTCTATTTATTTCCTCGCATAGTTCAAATAATTCATAATGGTTGGGGAGACGTGTTTAGAACCACTGGACAGTGGAAAAAAGGATCATATGGATGGACATCTTTAGCTAAGAAATGGATGAGTAGAATATCAGGGTTCACTGTTAACCATGCCTCCAAAGTTTTCACTATGACAATAAACTCCACAGCAGAACCCCTTGAGAAGGAAGGCTGTTCTTCCTCATTTATATGTGCACGATCCATGTTGGACATTGTATTTGTGCCCCACAAATGTTACACAAGAAGAAAATGAGATACAAGGGATTCTTACTTCTGCCCAAGGTGAACAGATAAAAATTCGAGATATTAATGACCCGCTTAAAACAGATGAATTGTTTCAAGTCACCACTGGAATCTCTGGGCAAACAAACAACTGGCTTTTAATGGCAGAACAAGCAGCTAAAACAGTGTCCACTGATTGTCTTGTGTGTATGGGAGCCAGACCATTGTTACGCGTGGTTCCTGCTACCATAACTCCTCAATGTCTTCTAAATATAATGAATTATGCAGTTCCAACTGATAATTGCACCTATTGGGATAAGATCTATCCCCTGACCACAGATGAGAAGAAAAAAACAATCTTTTTGAAGAAAGTAGCTGTGGCAAATTTCACCTGTGTAAACAGGACCGGAGTGGGCCCAAAATTGGGTACACTAAATGAAACACAATGTGCAAGCATTTTAATGGTATCCACCTTTTTTAAACCTCAATCCCGCAGTGACATCTGGTGGTGGTGTGGAGATGACAGATTGTTTGACAGACTTCCATGCAACACCACTGGATTGTGTGCTGCAGTCACCTTGATTTTACCTGTTTCTATTACTTCACTCACAATGGATGAATTGTTAACGACTGTAAACAGCATTTTACCACACACATGGCCTTCTAGAAGGAAGAGGGCATCTGAAAAAGCGTGGGGTGGAGATGACCTTACTTATATTGACAGCATTGGGGTACCCAGTGAAACTAGTGAATCAAGTTACTGCAGGATTTGAATCTTTCTTATGCTGGTGGTGTACTATAAACAAAAATGTAGACAGGATCAATTACATCCACTATAACGTCCAGAGGCTGGGAAATAGAACAGAACAAGGCTTCTCCGCCGTCCATGAACAATTGTCAGCTACCTCTCTGATGGCTTTCCAGAACCGTATTGCTGTTGACATGTTGTTAGCTGAAAAAGGTGGTGTGTGCTCTATTTTTGGCGATCAGTGCTGCACCTTTATTCCCAACAACACCGCTGCTGATGGCAGCCTCACAAAGGCCCTTGAAGGCCTTCACTCTCTTAACAGCAAAATGAAAGACCATTCTGGAGTTGACACAAAAATGTGAGATGGATCTGGAGACATTTTTGGTAAATACAAACAATTGGTACTTTCTATTTTGAAGTCTGTAGCTGTATTTGCCGCCATCCTGACCTTATGTGGATGCTGTTGTATTCCATGTATTAGAGCGCTGCTAAATAGACTAATTACCACAGCAATACAACCCATGAAAACAGAAATGTATGCCCTTATGTCCACTGAGGAACGCCCATCGGATGATGAAGACAGCAAAGAGGATGAATTCTCTTTACACTTTCCTGACTTTTTTCCTAATCCCAACGACAATAACCCACCAGTTTAAAGTACCTCTGAGTGTACCCTTTACAGCTAAAAAATGATTTCTTAGTTGAAAATCTGAAAAGATGCAACTATTGAATGATAAAATAAATAGCTTAGAGTGAATAAACAGGAGGGAAATGTTGGATTAATTGTACATAAGTTATTCTACTTTAATCATATTATACTTACACATTTTGTTATCTCCATCTTACTCATATTACAAAGAGTGTTAAAATATTTAACTTTGTTTGCTGTGTTATTAATGTTTTGCTGTAAGTCTATGCAGGAGGGGTGCTGACAGCTGAGGTAACAGATGCCGTTAAGGGTGTGGAGGAGCATGGAGAGCTGTGCAACCAGATAAGGAGAGGAATTCTCCTTATCTTATGATGTTGTATGATGTTGTACGAAAGTTCTGGTATCGACTGGGTTTGTTCCCTCCCCTTTAGCAGTTGAAACCACATTGTAATCAGGGCGTTCCTTCAATAAAAAGCTTGGAGAACAGAGACTGCTTCAGAGTGGGTTGGAGATTGTAACTGAATGCAGTTTCTGATCCCCTCTCCTTGCAAGTAAATTATACTCAATTCTCTGTGTCTTTCTTTGTGCAGGTTGCTGAATAAGGTGTTTGGTGTTTAAACCTAACACAAGCACAGGAAGTTTTTTATTCTCAAAAGAATAGCATAAATTTTCTTAATTTCTATTTATTTTAATTTTACTTGTAATGAACATCTAGCTTAGTAATCTAGTGAACCATATAAAACTAGAAAAACACTTGGAAGCTCAGAGCTCCACCAATCAGCAAAGTTTGCCCAAAATTGTGACTTTTTGACACATATAGCAAAAACTTAAACAGCTTTAATTTATTGTTCCTTGGCATAAAACACACCTTTGTTAATGATTTTCTCAAAATCCTTACATATGTTTACAAATAAAGCACACTGTGTTTCAGCAGCCTCTGGTGTTTGTTCTGCTCTCACCTTTTTCATTCACTCTGCACTTTGCTTTCTTTTTTGATAAGCAGAATTATACTTTGAGAATGGCATGACTTTTCCTTTTGTTTTTGTCTTCAGTATAATACTTCTGCCTCCACTAAACAAGTTAAAAGTCTTAGATTTCTAAACCGGAGATCAAGGAAACTCTGAGTTTTCCATCTCACGAAGACAGTTTATTCAACCTCTGTTTCAGTCACCGTAGTAGTCATGATGGGTTTTAGGTTCCTAACCCACATGCAATACACCAGGAGACAGAGGAAAAGGTTAACAGTTTATTTAGGATACCACAGGTCAGGGAACAGATGCAGAGAACAGATCAGGCGTTGGTCACACAGGGTTTACTGTTCTGTGGTTCATGCTGAGCGTCAGGAGGTGGGAACCAGTTGGGTCCAGAGACAGAGGGTTCAGCAGAGAGCTCAGCAGCGGCGCAGCTCGGCTTCAGGCTAGTGAAGTTCAGACCTTGAATTGTTCTCCAAGTTCTCTCCTGAGAACTGGCAGGGAGATGCAGGCTGAGATTCTTCAGGTTTGGCTTCTCAGAGCAGGCTGGCAGGTTTCCAAACATGAGCTCCACCAGAGCTCCAGGTTTCAGTCAGGATCTTCCTAGAAGAACAGAGAGGACAAAAGCTGATCAGGATCTGGTTCAAGGTTTCAGGGGAGTCAGAGAGTCAGACAGAATGGTTGGCTCAGGTTGGCTACCGTGACTTGTTCAACACTCTGGCGCCGAAAGGAAGCTCAGCCGCTGCTTATAAAGCTGGTCTCCTGATGACTGATGGATCTCAGGTGTGGTCCTCAGCTCAACTCCAGGAGACCAAGGGGCGCCCTCTGCTGGAGGAAGGTGAACAGACCTCCAGATCCCAACAGTACCCCCCCCTCAAGGGCGGATAACAGAAGCTCCAGATCAGACCTAGGGAAACAAGAGGAAACAAAAAACAACCCACCCAGGGTGGGCGGAGGGGGAAAACAGGCAAGGAGGGCCAGAAACCAGAAAAACTGAGTCCGTAACAAAAAAAAAGGAACCCACCCAGGGTGGGCGAGGGCAAAAGAGAGAAAAAAAAAAAAGGTCTCAGAAAGTTTACGAGAAGGCCGCCGGTAGCAGCTCAGGAACAGGTTCAGAGAGGACCGCCCACTGCGGCACAGGAGCTGATCCACGGGGAACCGCCAACTGCGGTTCCGAAACAGGAACAGAGGAGATTGCCAACAGCGGCTCTGGCGGCAGCATGGAGGGAGCCGCCCACGACGACACCGGTGCAGCCTCCGAGGTGTCCTGGGGCGCCCACCGAGGGGTCCTGGATGCTCGGAGCGGCCGCAGAGGGACTCTTGTAGGTTCGGCGGAGCGGGGACTGGTTGACTGACAGGAGGCATGGCAGGAGGCAGACCACGATTCAACCTGTCTATGAGTCCAATTGATATGAGGGTTTCAAATTGATATGAGGGTTGTGTCGCTCCAACCATTCATATCCCAGAACAAGGGGAGAACAGGCTGACGGGAAAACAAAAAAAGTTATGGTCTCTCTGTGAATACCAGAAACTTGAAGCTGAAGAGGCTGAGTCTTGTGGGTAACTTGGTGAAGTCTCTTTCCATCCAAGGCTGAGACCTTAAGAGGCTTCCTCAGAGGGATGGTCTCAATCTTCAGCTGTTGAACCAGATTAGAGTCAATAAGGTTTCTCTCACAACCAGAGTCAATGAAGGCTGACAGAGTGAGAGTCTGATCTGAACAGAACAGAGTTGCAGGTAACAGAAGATGAGGAGATCTCCAATCTTGTAGATGGTTCGCCAGACTCCTCATAATTTCCGGCGAACCCCGACTCCTTATTTTCACTGGACAGGTCGAAACGAAGTGTCCAGGTTTACCACAATAAATGCAAAGTCTCTCCTTAAACCTTCTTTGCCTCTCATCGGTGTGTGAGCCTAGTGTGACCAATCTGCATAGGTTCTCCCTCAGGTGATTCTAAGGCTGGAGAGACAAAATGAGTTCTAGACACAGGATCAGATACAGGTTGGGCACGGCTTTCAGTTCTGAACTCCTCTTCAGGAGAAACAAAGGTGGAAGAGACGTCCCTTCTCTTAGCCGTAGATACAGAAACAGGTAAAATATGGCCTTTAACTTTAGGCTTGGATCTGGTTCATAGACGGTTATCTAAGCTAATAGACAGCCTGATGAGTTCCTCCAGAGTTTCAGGTTCCTCGATCGAGGCGAGTTCATCTTTAATCTCCTCGTTTAGAGCCTGGAAATAGGCGCTTTTAAGTGCGCATTCATTACAGCCAGAAGCTGCGGCTTTGACCCGGAAGTCAATTGATAAGTCTGCCACAGACTGCCTTCCTTGTCTTATACTGAGCAAAGCTCAAGAGTCAAGGGATTTATCTGAGTCTTGATTAAAGACCTGAGAAAACTCAGTTATGAATTCAGAAAAGTTGCACCAAAAACTGGTTTCAGGGGAAAATCTAGCTTCCGCCCATTCAAGAGCTCGACCAGTGAGTTGAGAAAGAATGAAGGATATTTTCTTCCTATCACTAGAAAAACTGGCGGGTGAATGTTCAAAAATTAACCTGCACTGGAACAAAAATCCCTTACATTTGCTTGGGATACCTGAAAATTTCTCTGGAGATGACGGACGGAATTCCAGAAGTGACGTGACTGGTTCTGACCTCAGAGGCGGATCTGGTTCCGGAACAGGAAGTTGAGCTGGCTCCGCTCTGGGAGTAGCTTCTCTGAGAAAGCCGGCCAACTTATGTAAAGTTTCTTTAGTTTCATCTTGTCGTGTGTATAACTCACGGATGGCGTTTTCAAAGCCGAAAGGAAGCTCAGCCGCTGCTTATAAAGCTGGTCTCCTGATGACTGATGGATCTCAGGTGTGGTCTTCAGCTCAACTCCAGGAGACCAAGGGACGCCCTCTGCTGGAGGAAGGTGAACAGACCTCCACATCCCAACAGTAGTAACTTTCTCCCCACAGCTTTACTGATCAGGAGCAGGTTTGTTCGGTAAACTCGGTGTGTCTCCTCCTTACAGCCAATCACACTGTTTATCTCTTGATTTAGTCAGATTTTTGTGCAAAAAAACCCCAAGAAGAAATCATTCACTGGGTCTATTAGACACAGCTTTTAAAAACAAACTTTGAATGTCCGTTGGATGAGGATCTTCAAACCTTGGAAACCAAATCCAGTGGATTGTTTTTTTAAGTTTTACGGAATTATGAGGATCTTATTAAAGAATGATATGTGCTATGAGCAACATGCAGATTTTATTCTTCTTTATTTATTTATACAACATCAAATTATTAAGCATTAAATTATTCTCCGATTACACCCTGCCTCTGGAGATAGCCCCCTCCCCTCCCGCAACCCTACCTGCAATAAAGCATGATGGAAAATGGATGGATATCACCTGAATAGATTAATAAATTAAACGGGGGGGGGGTCATTTTAGGTTTAGGATCAGAATTCAGTCAGTGAAAGCAACCTACAGAGCCTTATGACACAATCTGAAGGCATTCTATGGGACTGATAACCTCCAATAACGGCCATTTATTGGGATGATTACATCCTTTGTAAAAGAATACATAATCAAACTAAACCTCATGAGACGATAACCAGATTCCATCAATTAGAAAAACTTTTAGACTTCATTGTCACCTCCTACCAGGTGATTGACCCTAAATAGATACATTGATCCACTACCATTCAAGAAATGCCTTAATTTTATTGCGGTCACAACAGGATATGGCAAGCTGTTTGGTTATGTATTAGTTTTACTGAATATGTAGTCCTAAGATCTGAAAAAAAGTAAATTTTCGAAATAACCTTTTCAAATAAAATCTCATTATCCACATCTAGAAGAAACATTCTGGATGTCTAGAAATTAATTACAGATCTCATTATTCCTAATATTACTGGTTAGCATTTGTTATATTTTGTTATATTTTGACTATGAAGAAATGTATTTAGATATTTCCCTTTTTAAATGTAGCACTTTGTAGCACTTTGAGATTTGATGTCAAATGTAAAGTGCGTTATAAATAAAATTCATTATTATTATTATTATTATTATCATAAACACATATTCAGTCAAGCTGATAAATTTCAAAAAATGTGTAAACATGTATAGATATATAAAACGTATAATTTTGTTTTGCTTTCTAAAATAAAGAGTGTTCTACAAAAATGTATATATATATGTATATATATATATATATATATATATATATATATATATATATATATATATATATATATATGTATATATAGTCAGGAGTAGGTTGTGGTTTAGAGGACCTAAATCAAGTGGCAGAGAGGCTGAGGTGATTTCTTGCAGTTTAATTGGTGAAAACAGTAAACAAAGGCAGGAATCAAAAAATCCAAAATGTAAAACTGTTGGGATCTGGAGGTCTGTCCACCTTTCTCCAGCAGAGGGGGCCCTAGGTCTCCTGGAGCTGAAGCTGACTTCCACACCTGCGGCTCGTTTGCTCATCAGGAGACCAGCATTTAAGCCGTGGCAGAGCAACACTCCAGTGCCAGAGTGTTAAGCCAGTTACGGTTAGCAAGCCTGAGCCAACCTACCTGTCTGATTCTCTGACTCCCCTGAAAGCCTGAACCTAACCAGTTTTGTCCTCTCTGCTTCCTAGGAAGAACCTGACTGAACCCTGGAACTCTGGAAGAGTTTCTCAGCTGAAACCAGCCTGTCTGATCTCAGAAGAACCCTGGAAGATCAAACTGTCAGAACCTGCCTGCCCGCTCTCAAGAAGAGAACTGGAAGAAACTCAGATCTGAACACTGCTAAGTCTGAAGTCAAGCCCTGCCTCTGCCTAGCCCTTTGCCTGCTTTCTGCCTCTGGACCCTCCTGGTTCCCTCCCTCTGTCGCTCAGCCTAAATCACTGAACAGGTACAGACCTGCATAACTCAACAAACAACAGTTTTTGGATCTCAGCTAACCGAACTGTCCCTCTCTGCAGAGAACCCTGTTGTGACCAGTCCTGGATCTGCTTCCCAAACATCAGTTCTTTATTAACATTGTGTTTTCAATAAACTGTTGAACTTTTCCCTGGAGACATCAGGAGAAACCAAGCACAAGGAGCCCGGGAGAGACAACAGCAACAAAGAACCAGCGACGAAATGGAACCTGCAAAGAGTGAGAGCAGGGGGAGAGTATATATGGCTGATTGACTAACAAGCTAACGAGCTGAAAAGGAGCAGGTGTGAGTGGAGAGCAGTCTAGGAAGGAGCCAGGGAAAAGGAGACCAATACAAGAGGGCAACAAATAAAAACCAAAGAACTCATATATCCAGAAAATACAACTAAATATGAATTAAACCAATAAAACTAGAAAACACGGAGCAAAGTAAAGCATACAGTAACAGAACCAAGACCATGACATATATATATATGTATATATATATGAAAATCCCTTTATTGTCCCACAATGGGTAAATTCGCTCTCTGCATTTCACCCATCCTCTTGGGAAGCAAAGGGCTTCCATTGTGTGGCACCCAGGGAGCAGTGTGGAATACAGAGTGGAGGCTGTGGGGATCAAACCAGGTACTTGCATTATTCTCACAGCATTTAAATTTTTTCCTCTTTCTTTAGGTACAACCCACCATTTCTGTTTGTGTTCCCTTAAAGATCAGTTTTAAAAGGTAGAAAACCACACCTCTTTGCCTTCCCTCCTTATCACAGAAATATAAGCAAGACAAATGTAAAATTAGTGCTAAGACTAAGGGACAGCAGGGAATTGGCATTGCCTTTGTTTAAGCAGGTTGTTCTCAAGTGAATAAATTGAGTAAGAGGCAAGTCTCTTTTTCTAGCACAAGTGTCGATGTATCTCCTGCTTACAATTTGTGGCAGGATAGAGCAGGATAGATGAACCCCGTCTTCATCTGCAGTTCCGTGCTGTGCTGTAGGGGCTCAACTGGTCTTATGGGGGGGAAAAAAAAACCGGCTCCTGATTTACTGCTAATTTACATTCCAATCCTGAACTATGCTCATGACACAGGGACCTTAACCGAAAGCACAAGATTCTGGGTGGAAGAGGCTGTAATGAGCTCCCTCTGTAGGATGACCATGCTCTGCCTTTAAAGGGTAAGGTGTGTGGAGCTCTGTCATTTGAGTTGAGCTTGGCTAAATCCACATGCAAATGAGGTTGTGCAAACATTTGTTCAGAATGCATCTTAAGTTCCTCGGTTTGAAGGTGTACCAGCCAGCTCACTGCAAGGAGATCTGGGGCAGACAAATATGAATGAATGCCTAAGGCTAATTATATCCCAACAAAGCCCTACAATGATACTACCTCATAACTTCATAGTTTTGCTTTAGGAGCATAGCTCTTCTTGAAAATACAGATCTAAAGTTCTTCTTTGTTACAAAATATATAAAAGAAGAATGAAATTTGGAACTTGTTTGTGTTTTTTTGTTTGTCATGATCTAAAAGTAAATATATATACCTTTTTAGAAACAGAAATTGTATTTACTGTCACTTCCCATGGGTTTTGTATCTTACACTAATTGCTATTAGAAGTAAAAATAAAAAAGAGAAACACACCTTAACTTAGAATGTGTTTTATATTTTTTGGGCAATCTAAACCAGTAGAACCTTTTTATAAATTAGGCATGAGTTTTTTGTGTTTTTTTTCGGTCAAGGCAGCGTTTAATGCTGTTAGCAATTCTGTTCTCATCCTGTTCTATTAAATTAAAAGGGGAAATGTGGGTGTGGTATTGGTGTGATGTTGTATATAACAACCAGTATTGAGTACTGGATCAGAAAAATGCACATTTTATTAATAATTGTTTAGTTATAATCAAGGATGTTCAATGCTTTTATCCCTGTTTTTATAAGATATTCCAATTACGGGTTTCAGCTAATGAGAGTGGGAAAAGAAGTGATATGTATCCTACTCATCAACATATGTATTTCCTATATTTATATCCACAGGGTATAACATTCTCAAAGAGCTCTTTGGTTTTGTTATTTTTATTTTCCTGTCTGTCTCCTCGTCAGTCTTTCGTGTCTTTGAAGAGTTATTTTACTTCACTATACTCTTTTTCTAAATATATGTTTCTAACACTGCTTCTAGTCCTTCTCTCAGATATATTTTCTGTGAGTCAACAACTTGTCCATTGGATCAATGATGGAATGACAACTCTTGTTATGTGTCTTAACAATAAATTCTAGGTTTCTGGTGTTTCACTGAATGCTGTATACTTAGAGAAGATGACACCCTGCAGCCTGGTGTGATGAAATATTAAAGGTATGACACACCTTGGTGTGTGACAGGTCAAAAAACACATTATTCTTTTTGTTGTATTTTATTTTCTACCAAACCATAGAGTCTTACAATGGCACTTAGTAATGTACAGTACTTAAACATAACTTTGGCCATATGGTAAAAAGATGCAGTATGGTAAAATAACCCCGAATAAGCATATGTATGCAAATGAACCAGTAATGCAATTTAACTTTTTTTAAAGGCATTGCCATGAGATCATACTAAATTATGTAATGCAGGCAAATTTTAAGCTTTGTTAAGTTTTTTTTTGGTTTTGTTTTATTGACAAAGTGTGCTGCCACACTGTTCCTTATGACATCCATGTATAGCTGGAAACCTTTTTTTTTTTTTTTACCTGGGTCTAAAATAGAAAATAATGATGCAGCTTCTCTGAAAAAAAAAAATCCAGTACTGTTGTGTCTTGAAAATAAAATGTTTCTTAAGATCCAGTCCTGTTTGTATATTATGTGTGTCTCAGAAAATAAGTAAGCAAAATCTTCTGGGATGTATTTGGGGTTTTCTTGGTTTTCTTTTCCTGGACACGTTTCTATAAAATGTCCAAATAGACAAAGTGCCCCTCAGATTATTACCTAAATTGATTGTAAAAAACCTACAACTCCCCTGCCCCTGGGGGCGGTTCAACCATTGAACATGATGAGGTGAGTAAATCTTAATCAGGCTAAACCTTATTGTCTGCATAGCTTAGGATGACATCAAGTATTGTTATTATTAAGTCATTGTCACATCATTGAACACTCTTCCAAAAATTCTGTAACAGTGGCACTATATAAATATAAACTTGCAGGGTGGTAAGAACATGGCAACAAACCTGTATAAAATACCACCTACAGATGCTAAATTGAGTTTTTGCTGATGTCTCTCCTCTACTCTCTCAGTCCATTGTTTGTCTAAAGGTTTACGGTAGATAGACACATTTTAAACATATATGCCTTTTTATTCTCACTGTCTGATCTTTAATCAGACATAGATTATTTTATTATAATCATTTCAGATTCGGTCGACACATTCCCTTGGTATGAGCTACAATAGGCCGTTTCTCAATATGTGTATTTGTGCGTTCTCATGTGGTCGTGTACTTGTGAAGCTTAATCAGCCTCAGCCCTGGTACTGTTCCAATTCAGAAGAACACAAGACCGAGAACAGACAAAGTTCCCGGATTTTGTTCTCGCCCCTCTCTCTTTACCCAGCATGAATCAAAGCAGACTTGTCCATTCTTGAGATTGACAGATGTCCCAGCATGCACTGCGGCAGGAGAAGCAGCAGCCTCCAGGGGAGCGCTAACAGAGCTTGGAGTGTTAAGTTAAAAGTTTTCTTTTCTGTTGTGGTTATTCTATAAAAGTACATTTTCAGATTATTGGAGGTTAGAGCATTATACCTTTTAAGCATCACTATATGGTCCATTTACTGATTTTGTGCATAATTTAATTTTTTTTTCCAATTTTTAGAGGACAACCAGCGGACCTCAGAGGGTAACCGCAGCCAGGGCTAATTTTGGCCCGTCTGCAGCAGCCCTCTCTCAGCATAGCCATGTGTGAATTATCACTGGCTCTGATGGCAATTTTTTATTTTTTTTTTGGCAAAATGTGAATTTGATTTGTGTTTATCTGACTGTCTTAATTATTATTCCCCAACTAAATAAATAAATAAATAATTATAATCTATTGTATCATCTATGAGGCTATTAATAACTGTCATATCAGCTGCTGTGACCCTCACACCTGCAGGTCATTCCCTGATCAGCAGCGGATCCAATATAAGGACGGAGCCTTCACCTGCTCGCCGTCAGATTGTTGTCTAACCCCTAGTGGTAAACACTCTCAGGCCATCTGTCTGCTCAAGTCTAGTTTTGACTAAGCCAAGTTTGTTCCCTCTCCTAAACCTGCCTGTTTTCTTCCCCCAGTGTCTCGTCTGATTATTTGGACCCTCACCCTCGTCTGTTATCTTGGACTCCCTGGTGACGACCTCCTGCCTGCCTGACCACAGATTCAAGGATTGCCCCCCAAACTCTGACTGGTTTCATGGATCTGACCCTTGCCTGTCTGACCAAGAGTAAAATAAACCTTCCAACTGTGCTAACTGCTCTGTTTGTCCATTCGTGCCTGTAGAGCGTGACAATAACAGGAGGTGAAATTCAGCTGTGGTGATGTCTTGAGTATGCTTCTGTTACAATCGACCCATATTTATACTGCATGCTCCCATTCTTCCTAAATCTATACTTTCCTGTGTTTGTCGCAAGAACATACTTGGCGAGGACACGAGTTCGTACTAGCGTTCTTGTGAATTGAGAAATGGTCATAGTTTCCTGTAATTTGGCAGATTCCTCCCGACAGGACCGATGGGATAAAGACCAGGGCTTTTCTCAGCTAATTGGAAATTTGTTTGCTGAATTTTTGTACCACAGTTACCTAAAAGCAAAATGGTCTCGGGTTTGAAGTCTTGCCTGAGTGCTTTTGTGCAAGAAACCTGCATGCTTTACCAATACATATTTGGAGTCTCCATCCTCTTCAAACAGTCAAAAGAAATGTCTCAAATGATTAGTTGATCTCTCCTGATTTTACTTAAATATGAGTGTATGCAGTGGCGGCTGGTGAAAAATATTTTTGGTGGGGCTGATATAGCCTAGTGTATGTCTCCAACTAATCCGGAATAAGAATTCAAATAAACAATTGATCAATACATACAATTTAACAGTAATGATTTAATTTACTATATAATAACAGTAACAGTGATGATTTGGGTCACTGTGACGGGGTTCTTTGGCCTCCAAGAATCCAGGCTCAGTCGGGTGATTTATTGTGCTCAAAAACTCAAAACAGGGTTCAAAAGAAACTAAACATGTACAAGATACTCTGGGCCTCAGCCTCCCTCCAGTTACCAGCAATGTAACAAAGAAACAGAAAACAAAAATTGCAGCTTTTCTTCCCAAAGCACTCATTAAATAGTTTAAGCCCCGACAGGCTCTCTTACTTCTGATTTCTTCTCATTAATCAGTTTTGTCCATATATTACCTCCACAAACAATTGATGTACAAAAACAAATAATTTTTACAACTTAATTATTTTACACAGATTCATTGACTTATTCAATTTCACCAAACTGTGTTTGAACCCAGCAAAGACGCAGCCAGACTGAAGATGACAAGTCCCAGTAGCACACACACACACACACACACACACACACACACACCCACACACACACACACACACACACACACACACACACATACACACAAATTCACACACACAAACACACACGGCTAACCCCACTGAAATATTAAGTGTGCACCCTCAATACGCCAGCAGGTAACCAGGACAGCTTGTGTGTTTTAAGTTAATGGAGCTACTGGGCTCAGCGCGAGTGAATTGGTCCTCACAAGCACAGTATAACAGGAATGTGTGTGTGGCGTGCAAAGTTAGAGGATGTGGATTCGTCACAGTCACAATAACCATGACATGAAAGTTTCCTACCCTACAACAGGGATGTTCTTCTGGCAAACGATTGATAAATAAGGATCTCACCGAATTTGGTGGAAGCTGCATCTCGCTCGTTACATTCTCCATCTTCCCTCTAATTGTCTGCACCTGCGCTTGGGTTCAGAAGCCTGTTAAAGTGCAGTATTTTCAGAGCCCCAAGACCATAAAGTTCTGAGACGCTGATTGGCCATTAAATTCACCTAGCAAGAGTACATGATTGACAGATTCTCTGCAAATGTGGGTCTGTCTGATCACAGCCCCAAGACAGAGACTGTAGGAGTCTGTCTGTGGAAATCCACAAATTAATGACAGTAGGTAGGGAAATGTAGTTTATATAATTTGTTTTGCTTATAGGTACACACTCTAGAGAGTAAAACTGACATTTATGAGTTAATTTCTAAAAATATATTTTACGTTTCTCTCTTCTTATCAGGGAGGGCGGTGCCCCAGTGCCCCCTATGGGCCGGCCGCCACTGAGTGTATGCCTGAATGGTTGTGCTCCTGTGATGGACTTGCCACTGACCTAGGGAGAACACCATTAGACAAGTGTGCAAAGACAATGGAGGGGGCAAAATCTTTTTATCAGGATAATATGATAAATTTTTTGTAGTGTACCACATTTCATTTTTTTTTTAAATATCAACTACATAATGCTGTCCCCTCTGTATTTTACTTTTGAAATTGTATTTTAGGGCTTGGGCCTGTGCCATTTGTATTCCAAATGCAAAAATGGTCTTATGGTTAAACACCCTCGGAAGTTGAAAACTTTACTTTTATGTTATTTTTTTGCAATTTTTTTTTTCCCTTTGTAACTGGCCTTTCATTACATCCATGCACTTTCTTTTCACTATGGAAAATTAAGAAATTCAGACAGTATCTTCACAAGGTCTTTATTTGTCTTCATCTCTTGTGAAGGCACTAAATAATCTTTCTGGTATCTTGGCAGATTTAATGATATTTATATTTAGCACAATTTATTTTGCAATATGTTTTGCCTTTAAACTACATATAATTGTGCCTCTGCTAAGCTAACTTTACAGGACAGAAACCCAGGTTAGTGACCATGATAATCTGATGGAGAATGATTATCCACGTGAGTCACTAACCTGGTTTAACAGTTCAATGTGTGCCCAGAGAACAAGGTAGGATCCAGCCGGTGGGCTGCCAACAAGATGCGGTGGGCGTTGCTCAGAGTGACCCAGATGCTGCAGCACCGGAGGATGAATAACAAGCAGGAGACCAGATTCGAGCAGACAAAGGGGAACAGGATAATCCAGATGGCTAAATTAAAGTTGATGTTGAGGTTGTACTTAGGATTCAGAACCAAAAGATCAGAGGTTTGAAAAGTTTCCAAAGAGACATCTAGGTTGGTGACAGGAATCAGCTCCAGGTTAGGTAAACAGGAAGATTGCAACAGGAGTCTGAATACAAGTCAGGCAAACAGATCAGACAGGAAAAAGCAGGCTCAATGGTTGAGAGGCAGAAAAGGATCAGATAACCAGGAATACTAAGGTAACGCTGAAAACGCTTTCACCACTGGCTTCAGAATAATCTCGCCTGACAACTGAACGCAGGTCAAAAAAGATCAGATGGGAATAGGAGCGCTCAGTGGTTGAGAGGAAGGACTGGTAATCAGAAACCCAAAGGTAAAGCTGGGGCTGATGAATGGTAGCAGGCAGCTTAAACAAAGGCAGGAGCAGGTGGATCGGATGAGAAGTAATAAGAAACCAGGCAGAGTTAGACAGGTGAACGAAATTAGTAATTTCATTATTATGTAATTATTCCAGCCATCAGCTTCAAGATCATGACACCTTTGGTCATGAAATCTGGATCATGGCCAAAAGAAGGCAATCTTGCATACAAGCAGCTGAAATTAGCTTCCTTTACAGGGTGGCTGGGCAATCCCTTATAGATAGGGTGAGGACTTAAGTCATCCGGGAAGGGTTTGGAGTAGTCATCCACATTTAGAGGAATGAGCTGAGGTGCAATCTCTTCTGCATGTCCTCTGGGGGCGTCCCTCGTGAGGTGTTCCATGCACATTCCTCCAGGAAGCCTAGGGGATGGCCCAGGACACATGCGAGAGACTATGTCTCTCGGTTAGCCCTGGAGTGCCTTGGGCTTTTTCAAAAGGAGTTGGAGAAGATGTCTGGCGAGGGAGAAGTCTAGGAGTCTCTACTGAGACTGCTGCATCCATGCTGCTTATCTGGTCGCGGATAAGCAGAAGTACATTGTATGCAAACATCTGTTTTCACCTCTATAGAAAATTATCAGATGCACAGAGCTAATGTTGCAGGGTGACGCTCAATATTTTGGTATATAGATGATACAGATTATTTTCACACAGTAGTTCTTGTTTATATAAGTTAACAATTGCACAAGATGCAGTTGGCTGCTATTACTGGCATTGAACTTCCCCTGACCTATCAGATTCCAACAATACCATAAATAGTAAGACAACAAAAGGGGAACAATCCATCAACTATACATGATGAAGGGATAAAAGACTATCCCAGCTCACTCATATTGCTCGAAACAGGAAAAACTTCATTAAATTTGATCATCTATAAGTATTTGATGAATATAATTGATGCAAAAACACATTTTGTTCACAAAGTTAATGAGAAGGCCTCATATTTTATGATGCCTTAGACACCAGATCTGTTTGCAGACTGTTAAAACGGGATGTTCCCTCTCATTCTAGAAAGCTCTCTGAGCATCATTTCTCTTTTCCACTTGTGCATGCTTGATTCTCACTTTATTCTCACATATTTGAAATAAACTTCCACAAAAGAAGTGTTGCTTCATATAGCATATTTAAAAAAAAAATATTTCCTTAATATAAACTATATATGTACTTAATAATTTGGAACAATAACATAAAAAGCCTGGGTTTGTGGGTGAAACAATTATTCTACCGTAAGTTACAAAGTAAGATCAAAGCAATATCACAGCTTAATGTGATTGCTAATCCATACTTTGTGGATCTTGAAAGAAACAGTTGTGTCAAGTTCACATTGAAGACTGTGCGGCTTTGTTATTATTATGTCAAATAATCTCAGCATATCTTTAACTGTTTTAACTTATTTTTGCAGAGAAAAACAAGATTCAGTAAATAATTTCAGTATTTTGTTTGACAACTCTGACAATAAAAAATACAGCAATTTTAGAGTATTTGGCATGTTGTTATTTTATTACTTTATACAAGATTGTCACATTTATTAAGCCTATATAATTCCTCATTGGTCTCTGGAAGTCTATGCTCTGTAACACCCTGTTATTTTAAAAGCATTTAATTATTTTTTATGCCATTATTATGCAGTCATATTGTGGGGTTCACAGTCATGTTGCAAATTTTCTAACTAAATGCATGTTGAGATCAAAACATCCAAGTTTCCTTGAACTCTTTCATGACAGTTTTTTTTTTTTTTTAACATAACAAGCCTGTAGCGCAGATGTCTACTTTGGAATGTGCTTTCTTCAGCTTATCATCTCATTTTCCTATTATTTCTCCCACTCTGACTCTATGCTCCATTTATTTCTTTGATATGATGAAACTTTAGCTGAGAAATATATATTTTTCATTTGCTTACTAGAGCTGTATCCATCATGATCCTTCTAACTTCCCCTTCCTCTATTTTCAGATGCGTAGCTAAGGTACAGCATGCTTATCCAAACCCTCCTCATTGATTACATCCTCTTTAACTGTATTAGAGACCAACACCTCAAATAAAAATTTGATGGCTTATATTATGAAATTCCTTGCTATAACGTGAAAAAAGTTCAGAGATTGATGTATATGATGTCCAAATAAGAATAATAATAATAACAAAGATGTGTTTTTATGACTTCATAAGACATCACATTACTCTCTGGATGTTCTGTATCAGGCTGAATAATATCATAGTTCCCACTAATTGGCTGTGTGACAGTGCTTTGTTTATAATATAACCCTCTGGGTCAAATAGAACTAAGTAGTGCGGTGGAGAGGCAGAGTAGAAAAAAAGGAGGGAGAGAACAGCATTAATGTGCCGAGAGGGAAAGAAGAGATGGCGGTAGGGGTAAGACTGTTCTAAAAATAGTCAAGGGAAAAACATTGAGAGAGTAGAAGAGGTACAGACAAAAGCAAATTGAAATGTTGAAGAGGATGGTTAAATTCATCAGCCTAAAATATGTTCTTAGCATCTGCAGTCTAAAGCAGACAGCTGCTTAATGGAACAGTAGCCATTTTAGCATAAAGCTACCTAATTGAGCAGCATTAGTTCACTGCAAGGGCTCATTTAGTCACTTAGTGTTTCTAGAAAATGCACAAAGTGAGGTTTCTGAATCTGAAAAGTAGGCTTGGATACTCTTTTCCAACAACAGCATTATTTAATCCATTGTGAATGGACATATGAATGAATGAATATGGGCATACACCTATAATAGAAATATATATATATATATGCAACCCTGTTGCCTATAATCTTGTTAAATACAAGAAAATTGAGTAACCCATGTTCTTTACACACTCATTATAAGGCAGAATTGTCTGTATTTCCACTGATATTTAACTACTGTAACTGTACATCATCATAATTTTCTGATAACTTTAGGTGCAACAGTTTTTTGCTAAATCTGGATTTTATTCGTTGAGGTGAAAAGGTGAAGCATTTTGGTGTGTTTGACAGCATTTTCTGGTATTTTACGTGGTTTGATTGTAAAACAAAAAGAAGATACTTGTGTAGTGTTTTGTGTTATCCAATAAAGTTTAGAGCAAAACTGAGTTTTATTTTGACATATGAAATTGTTATAACAGCTTATTAATCTTCATAAAAAACTGACCTATTGCTCTCCTTCGTCTTTTTTAAAACTGTTGTAGTCTAATATAATTGATTAACAAAGTGTGATTTTTTCCCTTTAAGATTGGCATTTGTAACATGGTTGATGAAGTTCAAAACTACTCATACAGTACCAATTAATTCATGGTTTGTCAACCTGCAATGTAGCTACATCTTTTTGTAGGGGTTTATTGTATACACTAGTAAAAAATAATGTTTTTCAATAGTATTTATGGGGTTATGAAAGTAATTGCATCTCAAAGGAGAAGTCCGTTCATATTCAGAATTCAAACTTCTGAAAGTACTTTAAATATGAAATTATTACATACTGTTCTATAAATGATAAGTGTTTTAATTAAGAGTAATTTGCATTTGAATGTGATTTACTGGAGACATTCTTTTTTGTCAAAGAACACTACTGCCACCTAAAAGTTTGTGACATCACGGTGCAGTATCGGCTGTTAAGCAAGTCCCAATGCTGTATCTGGTGTTTGTCACAATGTGCTCTTATCCAAGTCATCTTGAAAACATTGTTCTTCGAAATGTTGGCTACATATGATGCGTTTTTTGCACCAATGGCGAACCGTCTGTGGTGGATCATGAATCGGAAAGGTGAAATAAAAAATTATTTTTCACTTTTACCTGATGTATTACAACATCCAACTGCCATGTACCTGGGTATTGTCATTACTCACACAAATTTCAATGGTGAAGTCCTCTCAAAATCAAGTAAAATAATTGTTGTTCATTGCAGGTGTGTGTAATAGTTCGTATTGATTGATTTTTGTGAAGCGGGGAGAATGGCGCTCGCCTTACCGCACTGTGACGTCACTGCCAGAAGATGTCAGGAGTAGGGTGTCACTATATTTGGGCAAAAATGGCCGATCCTAGACTCAGTGACAGCAACCAAAATTATTGTTTTCATTTTTTACTAATTAACACTAAATTCATTAAATCACTGTGTACATATTACTTTTAGGTCTAGATAATGATCAACTGATTATTCCTTGCTGACCAGACTTTTCCTTTAATAGCTTCAATGTAGCTCTACTTTAATTTCAGTCCTGTGGTACATATGAGAGGGGAACATTTCGTCAAAAGTATTTTACAGATATTTAACGACTCAGCATCTATATTTTCATCTTCTTTGTAGCTGATAAATAAAAAAAATCCTCAAAGCATGATGCTGAAACAATAAGAAAATGTTTAGTGTTTGTTTTACCGCCACTCAAAAAATTCTGCATGTAGGTAGAAAGGTTTAATTTAAGTCTCATCTATCGAGCACATTATGACTCTACAAGGCTTGAAAAATTTTTTTTTTTGTCTCATTATAACAAATGCCTCCATTTTCTACATAGATAATGTCCTGGATGGTAAATTTAGAAAAATGCTGCAATATCATGAAACCTGTTTTTAAAATTTTGTTTAAAATGTATCGATAACAAACAACACTGAACAGAACCATTACATGAAGATTATATGCTTTATCTAGCCAAAAATAACTAGAACAGTATCCAACCACACTCAATGATGGGAAATAGTAGGCCCGCACTTAGCCAGGTGCTTAATTATTTGAATAATTAAACACCCTTTACAGATCAGCTATATTCTTTCAATGCAATTGTATGCTTAAGGAAGAAATACTGGTTGAATCTGGAAGCTTAGTTGACATTTGCATTTTAAACCAAACAATCATTTGCAATTTGCTCTGCAAACTGAATCGTGAACAACTTAAAGCAGACAGGAATTGTGTAATGTTTTGCCGTTGCCAAAGAGGACACCAGCTAGGGCAAAACTCTTCCATGAAAAACTTGTGAATAACTTATTTTCACACTGAATGTATGTGTAACTCTAAAGTTCTGGTTTATTTGAACAAGCCTTTTTCTTCTGCAACATGTTTAAACTTAATACTCCTAATACTGTGTATCCTTCTGAAGAACAAACTTTGTCCCAAGTACTTCTAATTTACAAATTATTCACTGCATGTTACTTTTCTGCATTGAAAACAAAAACAAAACAAGTTTTGACTGTCATTTTCATTTGGAAGTAGACCAGGTTTATTTATCCTAGTGGGAGAATGAAGAGTACTCTAGGCAATTAGCAGAAATGTAGGGCACATCTCATCTGCATGTTTATAGAACCTAAAATAATCAACAAACTAAACATTTAGATTTTTATATCTAAGCCATTTTAATTAATTAAATATATAACTTTAGGCAACTTTTCTCCAAGTCAAATGAAGGCAGCCAGCTGTTTAAGACTCCAGTACATAAGGCCTAAAACATTTGTTCCTTGGCTCAGTCTCTAGAATATTGTGGTAATTAATCTGTCAAATACTTTGAAACTTAATACTGATGAAAACATTTATGGCTGCATTAATCTACCTAATTTTCTTGTCTATCTTCTTGAACTGCTTTAAGAGCAGAGAAAATGAACATCTTTGTTAATGAGCATGTACGTCAAGATAAAGGTGTCTCTTCTTATGGGTAATGAGCATCCACTGCTTTGATCACATGAGTGTGCTTTTTATAACCTTAACGACTTATTTTTCTAGCATGTATACTGACTACTGTGGGAAAACGTTGCATCAACCTCTCCTTCATGTCATGGTAGCACACATCTGCACATATATTAAGCATTATAATCTTTGCCACAAGTCAGCAACCTGCATAGATCCCCTTTTTTTTTTTTTTTCTTCTACTTAAGCCAGTGAAACATCCCATAATCTCCTCTATCATTGCCATGCCAATGATGTTGTAACTTCCAAGTGTTTTTCACCATCTATACAACCTCATCCGTGACCCCGAGGATGACCTGGAATTGAACCTGCAACCCTTTTCCCAGTAGGATCAATTCCAAGATCTGAGCATCCCTGTCGATGTGCCTAAATCCTGCTGTGGCACCTACGGCATATTGATGTGAGTCTGTGCAGAATGAAGTTAGGGAAACATTCAGTTTTATTAACACAGAGGCAGAGGTATATTAAGGATTTGGTTGATCGTTCACAGATCAGGTGTTAACACAAGATCTGTCTGCTTGTTTTGTGGGCAAATAATTTCAAAGGTAAAGTTCATAGTTGCCTGTTCATTTGTTTTAATTTAGGTGATCTTTGGCAGTACATTGTTCACAGATATATTTTTTCTTTCAATAAAGAAAGTGTGGATTTAATCTTGTATTAAATTTGATAGTAAAGGTATTGTATAAACTATTTGCTTAGACCAAATCCCAATAACAAAAAAACTGCTATCTCATATGAACCAAACAGGATAGCATGAAGCATAAACCTATCACTAATGAAAGCTGATGAAGACTCAGCCATGTCTTCTTCCTCCAGTGCTTTAGCAATTCTAAATAGGGCTGTGCTGGATGTATTGATTAAGGCCTGGTGTGATATTCTTTCTGCTATCTTTATCACTAGGTTTTTGGGTGAGGGCAGACACATTCTTCCTACAACCTGACACAAAGAGCAAGAATACTAAGTGACTAAGTTCTCACCAGACTGATGTAAAGATTAAGGATGTACAAAATTACCTCTGTACATGATCCTTGGGAATATTTTAAATGTACCATGAAATGGCCTAATTCCATAGTTAATTGTCTGAACAGAAGGGTTTGTACCCCCTTGGAATAACTTCTTCCGCTCAGCTTCTTTTAGGACACTAAATCAATTGTGCATGACCATTCTCATTGCTTTAAGTGTTGAAGGTATAAATCTTATAGGAATATTTGTCAGTGAAGTTGGTAATTTTTAGAAAAATGTTCACAAGACCTGAACATTTCAATAGGGAGAAGAAAAGGTTTAGACTTGTTCATAGCTCTCTGTTCAGAGTTGTATGAACTGTCAGCAAAAACTGATCATAGTGTCATGATCTGCCCTTAGGCTCACCTTAATTGTTCATTTCACTCACCTGCCTAACTCTGCCCAGTTTTCTAATTATCACAGATCTCATCCACCTGCGTCCGTTCCTTTATATTTGGTTCAGCCTGAGCTATCGTGGCCAGATCATTGTTTGATTTTTGTTTCTCCTGTCTGTCGGTTTCATTAGTTTTAGCTATTTCCAAGGTTCATGTCCCTGTTACCAGTAGGAGATTACTCTTGAGCCCTTTTCTTAGGGTGAGTTAATTCCCTAACCAGTGGTGAGAGCGTTTAAGTGTTTTCTTAGTAATTCTGTTTTCCTGATTCCATTCCCTCTCACCCACTGGCCCTGGCTCAGAGCGAAAGGGAAAAGCTTGCGAATGAACTGAGTGGGAGGCTTCTGATGCTGAAAATAGATTCTGCAACATGTAGAGACCGGTCTGTGCTGCGTATCAACGTGCAATACTTGGACAGAAAGGGCGTTGTGTTGTGGACCCTGACAGTAAGAGATCTAACAGAACAGCACACATCTGAGTACATCTCCTCTGTGGTGATGGACGTCTTGCGTCAGTATAACATTAGCTGGTGTATTCGGTCACCTCTGATAATGGGACGAATATGCTCAAAGCCATGAACTTCCTGTCAGATATCCAAGAGAGAGCTGTGAGCAACGAAGATGCAACCTGTGAGGAGGCGGAGGAGATTGGGAGCTTATCCGTCAACTCGATTCTGTGTGGCCCCATCATGTGTTGTGAAGTGTAAGATGTGTAGCACATACTCTACAGTTGGCCGTTGACAATTCATTAAAACAAGCGTCCAACATCATAGCAAAGGCAAGACTGTAGCAAAACGATTGCGCTCGCAGAATGTGGTGTGTGTTCTTAAGAGAATGGGGCAGAAGAGAGCAATTGTGGATTGTGCACCTCGCTGGCACTCCACTCATGATATGCTCAAGCGGCTGCTCAACATGGGCCCCAGCAACCCCGAGCTACATCTAGGTGAATCTGTATTGGAATGTTCCCAACACAGTAGATGCACTGAAACCCGCGAAAATCGCCGCTAGATGTCTCCAATCTGATCAGCTAACTGCAGGTGATTTCTACGGTGTCTGGCTCAAATGTTCCCTTGACACAGAAAAACTAGCAGGCCCATTTGCAAGAAAGGTAGCCCAGTGCCTCAAAGCACGCCAGAGCACATTATTTGACAATGACGCATTCAAACCGGTGTTATTCCTTGATCCTAGATATCATTGTTTTTGACCGAATGTCAGACAGAGAAGGCAAAAATACACCTGCACCTTACATGGGAGGCAATACAGCACATAGAAACATGCAATGCAGCCAGAAGCACCTCTCTCCTCAGCAGGCTCACCTACTCCACCATCATCTGACAATGAAATTGAGCACCTTTTGATGGAAAAAGAGAGAGACCAGTTCAACACAGCGAGTCAACCAGGTCTCCATCGTGTCACTTGTATCTACCAGTCAATATTATCGATGACTGTGCTAAAGCATAGAGTTGCATTTTGTTCAGGTCTGTATTTTGTACAGTTCTCAATTTGCTCTGGGTAATGGGAGACAAACACTATTTATATTCACTCTTCCCTCATGTGTTGTTTGTAATCTCCCCAATGTAACCCAGGTTTCATGAACACCTTGCTTGTGGTCACTTTCAAAGCAATACTTTGCATTTTCATTGAGGTAGGTCTCAGTGTTCATAAATATTTAACGTCTGTAACAGTTTTGATAGCCTAACATGTAGGTTAGTGTTCTAATTTTTCTTTTAGCTACAGTAAATGATCTGTAAGCCTCACATTATTATGCCACTGAGGTTAAGCTGAAGATTTAAAAGGGAACACATTCCATGCTTTCAGATGTTTGGGGTAAAAACAGGTGGGGAGAAAGTGGTGATTACATAATTTATAGGCATACTGTGGAGAGACAAACTTCAGAATATCTCTTAAAGAATTCACAATTCATTTCCCACCATGCAGTATGACCACACCTCTCAATAAACGACAGTTAGGGGAGCCCTCACAGATGAGTTAGCCAGTATTTCCCAGCTTTGCAAGCTAATGTGACAAATGAAAACTATAAATAAAGCAGCTTTTTATGAAGCCACTCACTTGCAATGTGTTTCTTATTCTTTGAACATGTGCAGATGTTAAACAACAAAATAAATCAGACACCCGCATTTATATGCATGGGGGTAATCACCGTGCTACTTTGCAGAAATCCAGCTGTGGTAATGTGATTTTCAGAATTCAGAGAATAACTGTTCTCTGATTACGCTTATCACATTTTCATGATCATTTCAGAAATTGCATGACCCCAGAAATAACAGGGCAATCATAATTTTGTGTGAATGCAACAAGGCTCAGTTAATGTCCCACTGAAAGATACAAGGTATAGGTACGTTGAAAAAGTGTGTGGGGGAATTAATAAAAGGGTTAGATACCTCAGAAAAAGAAAAATACAACATGGAAACAAAATGAGGACTTGCATGGGGGCAGACCCGTTGCAACAAGGCATGCAAACCAAGCATTTGCCTAGGGCCGAAAGATGGCCTGCAGTCTCGAGTTGTCAATGACCTGGTTATGAACTGAATCTAACGACAAACAGTGTGGATGCCCACTGAAATTCAGTGACTATCATGACAGAAAATAACAATAATAATAATTATTATTATTTAAATTTTATTTTATTCATCTCACCAGAGATGGGAAGTAACGAAGTACAAATACTTCGTTACTGTACTCAAGTAGATTTTTCTGATATTTTTACTTTACTTTACTACTTATTTTTATGGTGACTTTTTACTTCGACTCCTTACATTTTTACACAAATATCTGTACTTTCTACTCCTTACATTTTAAAAAATTTGCTCGTCACTTTAGTTTTGAATAATTTCAATGGAGTTACCGTTATTATTTTTCACGTCATCAATACCAAATTCAATCTAATTGGATGGGAATCTACATTGCATTTGACGCACCACTACAAGATGAATCGTCAGATTCGGCGGTATTCATTCACGGCAAATTATTGCAGCTTGGTGGCGGTGGCGTTAGCATAGTAGTATGGACGACGAGATGATTGAAAATGAACACAACGGAGATC
Source organism: Cyprinodon diabolis (assembly GCA_030533445.1). Taxonomy (NCBI): domain Eukaryota; kingdom Metazoa; phylum Chordata; class Actinopteri; order Cyprinodontiformes; family Cyprinodontidae; genus Cyprinodon; species Cyprinodon diabolis. The sequence continues at coordinate 31,829,813 of CM060073.1, read as the reverse complement.
TAGGCCTATTGGCAGACATCCATTTAAAATGTAGGCAACAGCATGAAAAAAGTGGCTTCTACTTTTACTTTTATACTTTAAGTAAATTTACAAGCCTGTACTTTGTTACTTTTACTTGAGTAAAGAAGTTTAATCAGTACTTCCACTTTTACCAGAGTATTTTTTAACACAAGTATCTGTACTTTTACTCAAGTACGGAAAGTGAGTACTTTTGCCATATCTGCATCTCACATTGTAGAAATTTACCTCTGCATTTAACCCATCCCCTTGGGGAGCAGTGGGCTGCCATTGTGTGGCGTCCAGGGAGTAGTGTGGGGATAAGGGTCTTGCTTAGCGACCCAGAGTGCAGGCTGTGGTGATCAAACCGGGAACAGCAACCTTCTCAGATCACAATCGCACTTCTCTAAACACTAGGCCAACACAATGACTTCTTTTCAATCTCTACAATGTTATCAGAATAGGCCTCAAGGAGGCCCCTTTCACTTAAAAGCTGGCAGGGAAGGATGAAAGACAGGCTCCATCACAATATGTGTCCACTCCCCTTTTGTGGGATATCAATAGAGTTGGTAAGGGCAGATGTTCATTTCAAAAAGTTTATTTCAAACCTGCACACATTTTACAATACATATAATGACAAACAATACATATGCATGGCTTGAAAAGGGGATGGAAGAAGCAAAAGCTTATACATGTCCAATTCCCTCCCGCTCATCCCAAGGACACTCCTGCAAATGACAATACAAAGACAAGACAAACAACCCATCCACACTCATGCATACACAAGACAACACACTGGCCCAATGCTCCCCGTCCCTGCAACCCCCTCCCTACACCACACCACCCTCATAGAACATCACTCACTCTCTTCCAGGTATTTTCTCAGGACATTCCGCTTAAATATTTTTTGAAATGGTTTATGTTTTCACAACACTTTTGTTCCTCCGGTAAACTATTCCAGAGGGTGACACCACGACTTGAGATGCACATTGATTTCAAGGTAGTTCAAGGTACTCCACACGTTATGCCCCTGAGCCCAGATTTATGTTGTCCAAACTGTACAATTTGCCTTCTATCCTTCAAATAAGAAATCGTCATGAGGAACGGTCTAACAATGCACCTGCAAACACAGGGGGCCACAAACAAAATGGAATAAACGGATGAGGAGGGAAAGAAAAAACAAGACATTGGACTATTTCAATTCAAAGAGTCAGAATTAGCGTTGAGTTCGAGGCTTTATAGAGTGGACCAAAACAAAAGCCCTGTTTTGGCTTAGAAAACATGCAAATAAAATAAAAAAACAAAAGAAAACAAAGAAGAGGCTTAACCCTAGACAAAGTACAGTTAACATTTTATAGGCATTCAAGTTCATTTTAGCTTGGGGCCCCCAATTTCTTTGAAACAGCCATGCATGGGGGCAGATATAGAGCAGTGATGAAAGTGCAGCAGGAGGCAATAGGTAAAAAAAAGGGAGAGGAGAAAGATTGTGGTGTTATTTATACCTCCCTTGGCACTCATTTTTACCCCCCCCCCCCCCCCCCCCCCCCCCCCCCCCCGCGAGCTGTTTTACATCGCTGATCTAATTAAATCAAATAAATCACAGGGCAGGAAGATACACACACATCCATAAGTAGGCATACAACAGCCTCTTCTGATTTTCGGTTTGTGAACATCTCTTTTCCCTCCTGCCCCTCCACACAAAATGGAATAAATCTTGATGATGGTGTATTATACAGCATATCATTCACTTTGTTTATAGGACTAAAATATGCTAACAGACTGAGGGCATAAAAATGATCGATGCTCAGATGCCTCTGTTTTCCTCTCTTGGTGTTCCATCTCCTGCACACTACCAACAATTTTCAGTTTAACATCTTATGTACCAGTTAAAAACATATTGTCTTGCATAGTTAAACCTGACCATTTTTCAGTACAAGCATTCATTGTAAGACAATGTAAACAATGCCACAAAATACAGTGGTGGACCTTTTTCAGACTAAAATTCTTTTTTTAATGCAGGAGAGCAGCATGAAAACTTTTAATGGGAAAATTATATTTAGTTCAGAATCAGAATCAGAAATACTTTAATAATCACAGAGGGAAATTATTTAGTTGCCAGTGAACAAAGATTTTGGAGCAGGTGCAGCCAAAAGAAAAGAATAGAACAATGTCAAAAAATGTTATCTGTCAAATTATATTAAGGTTATTGGATATATTTAACTTTTTCGTGGATCAAGCCATGCATCTACCTAAACTGACTTCCGCGATGAATAGAAAACAGCTTTCATAACTTCCTATTTAATACAATGGGTGGCAGAGTGTATATCTCTATGGCTACCATATGTATATTACAAAGGTGCCTAGATGTTATATGTCAGAGAAAGTGGACTTAATTCTTAGAATCGCAAAAAGGGTTAGTGATATTTTTGAAACCGCTTCAAACCCAGTGTATGTAGAGTATCAGACTAAAGACCCGCCCTTCAGCGTTGACAAGGTATGCAACCAGACATGACCTATAACGTTTTACAAGTAATTACCAGTGATATCACAGCTACCTCGAACACTAACACAAGCAGGAGCAGAAACATCTGACGAGATATCAGGTTTGTGGCTGGGTTGGATCTCAAAGTGAATTGTGCAAACTGAAAAAAAGCCACTAACCTTCTCAAAATCTGTGTAGGAACGAGGACACTGAACTTTGGTTCCACAACAGCGCTCTGAATTGTATTTTGTTTTGTGGTCACGTCACTGCTGGCTTGTTCTGCTTTGAGGGAGACCATGCTGTTCACAAGAAAAGATTGGGTCAAAGGGACAATTAGTCATACTCTCCATCCAGAAACAGCATGAGAGCTAAGAAGTGAGAGTCAGGTGGGGTAGTCAGAATAGAATAGTCCAGTGATGACAAGGCAAAAGCGAGGAAACTGTGAGGCAAAAGCAAGGTCAGAATCAGGCAATCAGGTATTAAAAGGAACAACAGACTTCTACTTGGTGTGAGGGTTTACAATAATAAAGCAATGAGACGAGGTAGACCTGCATAGGTGGAGTGGATGGGTGATTGGGATGACAGGACTATAGGTAATTAATAATCCAGCAATGTTGACAGCAACATAATGGCAGACTAAGTGACTTTTTATTGCTTAAATGAAAGGGTTTCTGCTTCTGAATTATATATTTTTTAAATAGTTTTTGCAAAGGCTTTCATACTTTTTTAACAGCACAACACTTCTGAGTAAGATCAACTGCTCAGGAAAACTAAACACTGTAACGTACACATTGCAGATCTACTACCTGTTATCTAAATTTTATTGAACCCAAATGACTAGTTTTCTTAGAATAATTCAGATTTTTGTTTAGTAAGACTTGAAACTGACCTTTTTTTGTTGCAGTTGAATGTTCAAAAACAAAACATGTCCATGCCTAAATGATCAAACTCAATAAAAAGCATTTAGAAAAGAGGCAAGGCGCTCTATTGATGGGAACACAGCAATATTTTATTTACAAAAATCAACAAGAATCTGGAAGGCGGGAACTGCAGGAAGTCAGTGGAACTTTCTGGTTGGTCTGAAGGGAAAAAGCAGACTAATCAGGAAGGAGTTTGGTTATGACAACTGATTACTGATTGATTTGCTTACTTGAGGGATGAAGGGGAGGTAGAATGGATCTGTAGGGGTTTGATTCAGCAGGCTTCACAGACTGTACCCCAGAGTTCCAGGAGAAAGTGAGTGAGATCTGAAAGCATTGGTACCTGCAAGAGATGTTGTGCTTGAGTGCAGGCAGGCTATGAAGACTGAGAACTACTGCACACAGGCAAGATCTTTTCCATGAAGATCGGAGACGAAATGAGGTTCACTTAGGGCTGGGCGATATAGAAAAAAAGCTTATCGATAAAAAAAAATGCATATTGATCGATATAGATAATTATTGAAAATATTTGAAACCATATTTTATGTGCAGCTCTGCCTGGACTTTTTATGATATTGCTAAATGATTTAATTTTAATAAAGAACACAAACACAGACTTCCAATTAAATGTTTATTTAACCAACTTTTTTAACCATAACAGAATTGTTTTAAAGCTACAGTGTGTAACTTTTAGCGACATCTAGCGGTCAGACTGCAGCAACATGAACATCTCCCCCCCACCGCTTCTCCCCCCAAACAGCATGGCGAGCGTTACGGGACAAAATGTCTTCCACGACGTCCGCATCACCTACCTTCTCAAGTGATGAGGTTTGTTTACATAGATAATTTTACAGATAGTATTTCATAGGGGTGTAAATAATAATCGTTTTGTATCGATGCATCGATCCAAAAGCCGACGATCCGATGCATCGACACGTCGGCAAGATAATGGATTCATGTTTTTTTTTCCTCCGGTCTATTTTAATCCATTTGCTCCTGGGCGTAATTCTCCCTCCCGTGCTGCGGTGCCGCTAAACCTATTTTGCCCTCCTACCGCGCTTCCTGGTTATATCTTACAGCAGTGTGTTGCAGTAAGCTTGACACAGACATTTTTAAATTATGCTCAGTATTGAAGCGTGGTCTGAGCTACACACTGTGGGTCTAGATACGGCTGAGGCGGTGAGGAAGTGGGGGCGAGTTTAGTGCGACGACGGAGGGACATGAGGGCCAAAAAGAGCGGAGATCCAGCTGGAAAAAGGCTCCCAGCGTTCTCGCGCACCTCGCTCTTCTAGCGGGTCAAACTTCACGAGTTGTTTTCCGCAATTTCAGTCATAAAAACAAAACAAGCTGGCCTCCTGTCTGCTGCACTGTTTGCTGTCAGCTACAATCTGGGAGAGGTGCAGCGGAGCGTCTCTCAAGGGGGCGGTGACGTCGACACTCTGGAGCCTTCTTCTTCTTTTTTTTTTTTTAATGGTGGTTGGCAAACAACTTATAGGTGCATTACCGCCACCTTCCAGAATGGAGTATGGACCAGACAAACTATTATATTCTCCCTAAAATACCCGTTCTTCTTAGAAAATTAAAAATACTCCCAAAAACTACATCCCCAGATGACCTTTGAAACAATTCCCTTATATCTAGTTTATTTTTATTCCTGTCTAACTCTCTATGCAACATCTGTCTTTCCTGACTATATATTTATTAGATTCTAAAAAAATATGTTGGACAGTTTCTCTGGAGCCGAGGTATTGCATTGAACTAATTGCACTAATATTGTGCAGTATTTTTGCAGTATTTTTTGATGCAACTTTTCTACTTCTGTTATTTGCTGTTCTTTCTAAAGAAAATGCATAATGATATTACAGCTTTCATTGATTTATTTCAATCTTGAAACTTTGTTTAGCCTGTAAGGTGTAAAAAAAAAAATAATAATTAAAAAAAAAATTTAATCGATTAATCGAATCGAATCGTGGTGTATTCTTGAGTATCGAAAATAGTCGAATCGTTGGGTCAGGAAATCGATACTGAATCGAATCGCCATGATGGATGTGATTTACACCCCTAGTATTTCATTAGTCTGTGTAGGGTATAGATTTCATGTAGACTTAAGATAATAAATATACCCGTTACCGTTGGCTCTGCGCTGCCGTAGCGCAAAGATGTCTGCCTCCATGGCTGCGAGACCCGCTCTTATGTAATTATAAATAACGAATTCTAAGGCAACGCAAATATTAAGGTTAAGAGGCTGAGCTCGTAGATGATGATAAATAACGTAGTTATGTATAATATATTACATTTCTGACTGTATATCCCTGTAATCATTACACACTGTAGCTTTAAAGAAAAATAACTTAAAAGACCTGAGTTATGTTATAAAATACTGACAAAGAATAAACTAAAGTGACCAAAATAAATATAACAAATAAATGGACCAACTAAGCTGAACCTGGTTCAGCTGGTTCAGCTTAGTTTCCTGCTTTAACCTGAGTTATTACTTTGAAGTTGCTGGCCCCTCAGCATTTTTCTCTCAATTGTTAGAACTACGTGGGAAACTGCCCTGAACTTTATATATATATTTTCCCGAAATTCCGGAAGATTCCTCGGAGGAGAGTCGCGGCGGGGCCTACACAGCTCATACTCCTGCGGGTGTGAGCGGCTGAGATGATAAAAAAAAAAAGTTGGTTGTGTTATCAGACTTCGTTTTCACTGGTTCCCGACACATTTTACAAATGACTGTGGTTTGTTTTTTGTCCGACTTGCCACAACCGAAATACTGCCAAACTGGCGAACTACAAAAACCCTTCTTTGGAGCAATTTCCTCCGCCTCTCCTTGCTGCGACATCTTCATGTGCTCTGTGTTGTGGTTTGAGAGGGCGGCGCTTTGTGACGGCATGCTTGGCCCCGCGATTGCGATTGGTTAGGAGGAAGTAGTGACTAGCATAAACCTACATGCTAGGCTAGAATGAGAAGGAAGGAAAACTGCGTTTCTTTATCGAACTTTTATCGAGCCTATTTTTTTCTATTGCGCCACACGTCTATCGATCGATATATATCGTTATTGAATTATCGCCCAGCCCTAGGTTCACTGGTTGTCTGGAACCATAACAGAGTCCAGATTAAAACAGATTCACAAGAAGACACGTTTTCAACAGCAAAGGTATTCCTAGTTCAGGTATACCATGGGTTATTCCAGCCAAGTGAAAAGATTATCATTTGCCTCCTTATATATGGGCTAGTCATCTTGATTGAGAATTGTTCTGTGCATAATAGCCCCGAGTCGGCACAGCAACCAGAAAAGATCCTCACTATGACAGTAAGCTCTCTCACACCAGAAAAACAGCAATACCCCAGAGACATTAACAAACAACCTTTTTTTTTTAGTGTAATGTAGGTCTACTTACATTGTCTCTCTATTGTTATGGGTCAGCGGAGAAGCGTGATCGCTCCAGCCATTAGGCTCGGCACTCATGAGGGCTAAGTGTAAGAGGATTGAGGGACTAGGAGACGCTAGAAGATTCTGTGGCTCAGAACCATGTAGAATTCTCTCTTGAACTCATATACACGACCACATATAAAAACAGCTTTGGAAAACTTTAATGGAAATGGAAAGTTAGTTATATTTAAAAATATAAAATGAAAATTATTTGACTCTAGGCAAAGAGTACTTTTCTCATTCATGAAAAAAAGGCACATGCTTAAGCCAGCTGTAGGGGTATCTTTGTGCATATGCCTGATATCAAGTAATGGCCAAAATGGCAAACCAAACCCATTCTTTTTAGATTCATAAATTAAATGTAAGGGACTTCTTAAAAGCATTAAAAACATTATGGCTATTTGATGTTCTGGAACATTTAGTACTGTAGTGTGTCAGTGACGAAAGGAGAACAACTATGATCTTTGAAAACTTGCTAGGAAGGCTTTGGCCACTCACAGTCCCTTTGTTGAGCATGACCTCCTCTGTGTTCTTCATTAGCATAACAATGTCTAACATTACCAAACACAAAATATTTTTGGAAAAAGTAAGTATAAAACACACGAAAATCCGCTTTTAATTTTACCTCTTTGCACCACTGGACTCACTAGATCAAGTATTTGCCAGAGAGTATATACTGTAAAACTAATTCCTCTGGTATAAGCAAGCTGGACAGTAAACTAAAAGTTAGACTTGCTGCTCGCCTATTGTGTCAACTTAAGATGAGGTTTGTTTACACAGATAAAAAGAGTTTTGTATTAGTCTAGGTTGGATATAGATTTTATATATACCTGACTTGCCACAGTCAATTTCAAGTGTAATGGTGATTTCTACACCCCCTAGTTTTGTCAGCTCTGTGCTGCTGTGGAGTAATGATGTCTGCCACCATAAATGCGAGAACAAATTATAAATAGCAATATCCAAGGCAATAAAGCAACATAAAGTTTGAGACTTTTAGTTCATAAATAATACATTACATTTTTGTATGTAAATTAGATTTAGACAACTTTTTGTTGTTGTTTTGTATACACAGATTTTATAGAAAATATTTTTTTTTTTTATTTATTTAGTTATTCTTCAAATGCTGAATGTCTGCAGAAGTGTCTGTCTCCCCTAAAAACCCCTGGATCAGCTTTTCTGATTGGCTGGTGCTCCGGCGTCCAGCGGCAAAAGTTGAATTTACTAAACTCCAGCGGTGAAGGCTTGGATGCCAGAATGCTGGAAATGCGCCGCTCCAGATGCTCAAACTCGCCGCTGGACCCCTCTAGACCTTGCATTTGTACCTGACACTTTTGACACCTGTGACGCTTTTGGTGTGAAAGCAGCATAAGAGGATCTGTCTGTGAAGAGGGAACACAAGGAGGGTCTGACTGAGGAAAAATAAATTCTCGCTCGGGGGCCGTCTTATAGGGAACTGATGGAGGTGGCAGGAAAAGGGGAAAGGTCTTCCCGTAGAGATAATCAAAAAGTTCAGATTCTTTTAGTTTGGGGGGATCTAAAAGGATCGATTGACACTGGCTGAGGCAAATGGAATGTTTAATTATCCTAAGACGTGGTGACAGCAAGGAGTCATGGAGGTGATTGCTGTGACCACAGCAGCAGCTGACCCATCCGAGAGGAAGTGGCGGTGTTAGATTGACCTGTCGGGGAGTAAGTGGCGGTGTCAGACAGACCCGTCAAGGAGGCTGTGGTGTTCTTTTGGTGGTGCCAATGCCGGCGCCTGGGGAGAGCGCCGGCATTGGCTGCGTTCTCCCCAAGGTTGTGGAGGATCATCAGTGGGGACGGCGGAGGAGAAGCAACAGAAGTAGCAGAAGAATACTTCAGATTTTTAGACTTCAACAGCTTTTACTGTCATTTTCTATACACTCTTTGCAAAAGCAAACTGAAGTTAGTGTTTTCTTCAGTTGTGCTGTAGCGCCTACCCGTCTCCAAGGTGGTCTGAGAGTGGAGATGTTGTCCAGAGTGATCAGGAAATTTTCAAAAAATCGCCCAGGCTTTCTCTGATGGTGAAATCTGTGGGGTCCATGTTTCTTGCTGGATCCTAGTATCAAGGTTGGTGGATTTTGTTATGGACCTAAATGCATAGTAGAAGAGGCAGAGATGATTTCTTGCTAAATTTAATTAAAAATTTAAAATACGGTAACCATAGTTAAGAACCGATCGACATGAAAATCTCAAGAACCAAAAAGATTAGGAGAAACAGGGAGGAATAAACCTAAAGATTGACAGAGATCCAGGAATGAGTAACTGAACAGGGAGTGTATAAATGGTAAACAGAAACAATGGGAGGACTTATTCACTGATAGGAAGCAGGTTTAGACAGGTGTTGACTGTAGAGGTAACTAGAAGGAGCCAAGGGGTAAGGAAAGGACACTGCGGGCAGAAAAACTAAAAATAAAAAAATAAATCTAGAGAAAGAGAGAGAACAAAAGAAGGCATACTTGAGAACCCGTGAAGTAAAAACAGGAACAAAAGGTCAAGAAAGTAAGATCATAACAGGTTGTTCCCTGGGGCTCTTCCCTGTGGAACTTGCCTTGAACACCTCCCCAGGGAGGCATCCAGGGTTCATCTGAAAAAACTGTCCAAGCCACCTCAGTTGACTCCTCTAGATGTGGAGGAAAAGCCGCTCTACACTAGCCAATCTATAGATAAAGCTCATTTCAGGAGCTTGTATCCGGGATCTCATTCTTTCGGTCAGCCCATAAGTGAGGGTAGGAACAAAGACTGACCGGTAAATCTAGAGCTTTGAACAGTCTCCCACTTCATTCTCTCCTCACTCTTGAACAATACCCGAATGTACCTGAACTCTTTCCCTTGAGGCAGGAACTCTCTTCCAACATGAAGGGGCTACTTCAGACTTAACTGCAAATAACTCAATGGCCATGAAAAAAACCACACTGCTCCTTCTGAGGTCCAGGTTCAGCAATCAGCTGCACTCTCTACTTCAACAGCATGTATACAGTAGGCCTTCCCAAAGAGGCTGACAAGTGTGATCCCCCTTTAGTTGAAACCCACGCTCAGGTCCCCCGTCTTACTAAGGGGAACCATCACCCCATGCTGCCATCCAGGGGGCTGTCTCAGACCTCCAAATGACATTGTACAGGCATGTCAGCTATGACAGGCCAACAACATGCAGAGCTCTAATGTGCTCAGGGCAGATCTTGTCCAACCTGAAGACAACATAAAGGAAATTAAGTTGCCTAGAGTGGTCTGTAGCAGCCTATCATTCAAGCTACGGTCTTCATCTGATGTTTTATTCCACATTCCTACAATTTTTCCGAACTGTGACTGATTGTCATGGTTGTGGATTGTTGGGGTGTGGCCCTCGGGAGGATGGGGCCTGGAAAGCCAAAACAGCTCGTCCTGAGAAAGGCTAAATAAGGAAAGTTTTGGTAAATGCTGTCTGACTAATCTGATAGAAATTCTACAGCATCGACAAAAACATGCTCTCTGGACCTCATTGTTAATATTTTTTTACTTCAAAAATGTTGCATAATATTGGTCTTTTGAAGGTATTTTTGCTGAGTAGGACATACGGCAGGAGTTTGTGTCAGAGACACGCAACGATCGCATCTATGCCGCAATTGCAGCCAGACTGGCCAAAATGAATGTTCGGCTCAACACAAAGCAGGTGTGGGTCAAGCTCAAATGAAAATTAAGCAGAACTACAAGACGTTGAAGGACCACAACAATCTTAGTGGATTAAACCACCAGAAAAACCGCTGGTATGACCAGCTGGATGCAATCCTGGGACCCAGGCCTGCAAACATAGTCACAGGAGCCACAAAAGGCTCACCGGGAGCGCTGCTGGAGGCTGTCAGCCCAGAAGAACTCTAGGACTGCAGAGCGGCCTGTTCTTGTATGTTCTTATTACTTTGGGTAAAATAAGGATTGAACATACCACCATTTTTCTAAGTAAATATATTTCTAAAGGTGCTATTGACATTTTCATGATGTCAGTAACAATCTGTGCAATCCACACATACAAAGAAATAATACAATAGGTGTCCAGAAAGTTTTACGTACTTAAGTGAAATGACGCAGGGAAAAAGTATTTAATACATGAAAAGAGGGAGGTGCAAAACCGCATGCAAAACCAAGACTCCAACTGAAATCTCTTAGTAATTAGAAAGCAATCCTGCTCCTTCTCATTTCAAATAACGATCAGATGGTTCAGTTCCAAATGATAGCCTATAAAAAGGTGTTTCTGGTATCACGCAATAAATATTTCATGATGGGTAAAAGTAAAGAGTTTCTTAAGACCTTTGCAACCTTATAGTTGCAAATAATTATGGCATTGGTTACAGAAGGATTACTAAACTGTTGAATGTTTCAGTGAGCACTGCTGGAGCCATAATTGCAATTACATGGGCATAACCATCTTGAATTTATAGCTGTACACTCAGAGATACAGTCTGATGGAAAGCAAGATTAGGGGGTGTGTTTAATTAAAGGAGATGTACAGTACTGCAGAGAAATCAATGTTTTGTTTCACAAGCGCTGACAGGGAAGAATTGGCAGAGTGGTTTCATTAAGATGAGTTGAAAGACACAGGGTTTACATCTATGGCAGTGACTGCTAAACTCTGACCTGTGTATATTGACTTTATTACCTTATTATTACCTTAATGCACAAAAATGGCTGCAGAAGTATGCATTTAGAACAATTTGTGACTCAGTATTTTTATTCCTTTTTTTTAATGACGATCAGTCTTATAGTGATAGTCACAGATTCGATTTAAGAAAAAAGTTAATAAAAAAAAAATATATATATATATATATATATATATATATATTCTCTTAAATCGAAACTGTGACTTAAACGGAAGTACAGTATCTTGGAAGATAATGCTAACTTTCTTTAAACTTTAAAAACTCTCCTATTGTGTGTCTGACCATACACATTAGAGTCAGTTCTGTCAAGTATCCATTTACAATCTTTGGTCTTTGGGCGTTTTTGTACACCCCAATCCCTGGTATCTATGGATTTAGAGTAAATGTTTAACCAAAAATCTATATTTATTATGAAAGGTAATATAGTACCCATATTAGATTATATAATCTAAGCTAGTATGTGCTACTTAATGGCATTGCAGCTTTGCAATCATTATTCAGCCACTGTGTTAAGATTTCAGGTGACAAACAACTTCAATGAGTCTGTGAAATGTTAAAAGCTATAAAAGACATTTCTAAATTACATGTTTTTTTATATACATAATTTTGTTTTGTTTTTTATTTCAATAACAGTGTTTTTTCCAGTTAGAAATAAATCCCAAGGCCTTGCCAGTAAAGATCCAGCCATTGATCCAGAAACCCAAGACCCAATTGCATATCATCCCCAAGACAAGGTCTCAGGCCTACTAAGAAGCAAATGGGATGGAGCCAGTGCAAACTGAACCACCCAACTCTGGACACAGAGTAAAGCAAATCAATTACATGTCCTCACCCTCATAGACACGTATTAAGACAGTCACACCACACACTTAAAAGACATGGGATTAAAACAAAACATGACACCTTAAGTCAGAGATAAGGTGTCAGATTCATATCTATTAACATTTATACAACATAACAAATAACAAAATTGCATGAAAAATTTTCTTATAATAAAAAGATAGAACTTAAAAATATTTTTCAGATTAAACTGACTATTTAGTAATTTAAGAGCATAAAGTATTTGAATCTTGACATACAAACACCCCTCCAGTTCATCATAGAACCTAAAAAGACCTGTCATGTTGGGCTGGATCATTAATGTCCATCAGGAATATGGATAGGCAGATATGGGGTCAAATAGTTTGAAACTATGAACACCATTACACACATAGAAATGGTATTCATTTAGCTATTTTATATTGTTTATTTACTTTACTTGTTTATTTAGTCCTTCTCTTCATTGTATATCCCCCAATTGCTCATATTACAAAGAACCCCAAAACAAAAGAAAATACACATTTGTAAAATAAATACTGTAATGTTGTTTTCTTTCATCCTTTTAAGTGTGCTTTTACATAGTGTGATTGTTGCCTGTGATGTTGACTATGATGTGAGCTATGGGAAACTGTCAAATTCTTTTTTTGTGCACACAAACTTGCCGAATGAAGTGAATTCTATTTCTCAACCTTGTTGTGTTCGGCGTTTTGCATCCTGCTCAGCGGTTGTCATTCCTACTGCCAAAGGAACAATTTTGAATTTCTCAAGTCTATTACTGTCTTTCGAAGTCAACTGTTGATAGCAGGTGATTTATGAATAGGCTTGTGGGGTTTATTATTGTTTGTGCCTTTTCGTGAAATGTATGTCTGTGTCCCTAGGATTTATTGAATCTATCTGTTAAATGTGGTGGCTGCAGCTCAGTGGGGGCCTCTAGGCCACTCATCTATCTGCCCAGTCTCTGCTGTTGGGCGCAGATACAGGGATCCTGATTGGCAGTCATTATCAAACCCCGGTGGGAGGACATGCCTCATTGGAGAGCAGATATTAGGGATGGATTGAAAATGAGGGATAAAGCAGTTTCTGTCAGTGTTTATTTGTTGCTTGAATGGTTTTATTAACAACACCGTGGTGTACATAAAACAAGGTGCCACTTTAGCCTGATTCATGGGCACAACGTGTTTCATGTCTTAAGAAATGAACCATGCTTTCAAGTGCATCTCTGTGCTCCTTGGATTCATGTGCATATCTTTAAATCAAGGAGTATATATATTTACCCACTTCTCTCTGTGTATATGTCCGTGCAGTGTGGGCGTTTCTCTCATCATGCCTTTTAAAGTAGCTGGACACTTTAAATGGAAATGTTCTTGACATTTAGGAGGAGATGTAATCAGAAGCTATTAGAAGGCAGCTGATTTCCTCTTTAAAACTCATTCATGCCATCTCACTCCTACTTTCCTACTGCTTCCCTCCCCCTCTTTCCTTTTTCCATCTCACACGTTTGATTTACTTCATTTTTCTTCACATACTGCTACCTAGTCCTTCGTGCTCCCTGTCAATCTAATTTACCTGTATACTTTTCCACTCACCCCATCCTTCCCCATCCTCCAAGTCTCTCTTTAGCCATCAGAGCATTGTAGTTCAAGAACAGATGCTTTATTTAATTTAGAATTTTTTTTTCCTTTTTATTCAACATTATTATAATGTGTCGTTTTAAATTTTAGGGGGATGTGCTTGATGTACCGGCTTGTTAATTAAGTCGAAAAGGTAACCTTTTGCACAAAAAAGTTTTTTTTTTTTTTGTCCATGTCTTCCTTTGTTAGTTTATAAAACCCTGTCAAGCGCTCAGCAAAATAGGCATTAGATATACCAGTAGATGAGTCTGAATTGGTACTAGCAGTAGACATGCTTGTCTTTCATCCTGTTTGCCGTAAGAGGTGCCATAAATCCTCACGTAAGCTGTGTGTGTTGCTCATTGTTCTCAGAGGGAACATGCCTCTCATTTATGTTCATTACTTCAAAACAAATTACTTCAAAACCCTTCAGTTCACCATTCACTAAAGATATGAACGTATTCAGTGGATGCCGTTCATTGAACACCTTCATGCACAACACTGCTCAGGCCTGTCTTTATTAGGCTGAAAGTTATCACAGGACAGTCTGTGTAAAGACACCATACCAACATTAGGCTTTTATGCAAATCATTTATGATAATTTGTTCTGTGGCTGTCATTTCTATGCTTTGTGTTGTGATGTGTAGTTCAGAAATTGCCGTCAACGTTGCTTTGCCTGTGATTCAATATATTTTTGTATCTAACAATTTATCTTTTCTCATTCATTCATTCACATTAAAGAAAAGTTAGGAAATCAATGATCAACTGAAGTAAATAGGCAGACGTGGATGAGGTAAATAACAGGTTTGATAAATTATATTTTATTTTTTCCTCTGTAACAGTCCATCACAAATGGAGCCTGATTGCACCTGATAAGGTGTTTGATTTCTGCTGTGTTATTTTTGGCTGATCAGTGAGAGTGTTTTGAATTGTAAGGTAACATTAAGCTGCAATATTTGACCATTAGTAGTATCACCCATGTAGGTTCTTAACATAGCTGTTGATTTAAGACTATGATAGCCGCTGCTTAGTCTGCACGGGTTTAAAGAATAGGGCCATGATTTTTGTTGTTTGTTTCATCAGCAATGCATTTTGATGCAATTAGCATGTTGATGAACAGTGAATGCTATCCCTATTGGCACATCCTAATTAGCTCCTTCTCCTTGGACAATCCTGAAAATGTTTTATATGAATATTTGTTTATGTTTAAGATCAAATGTCAAATGATTTAAGCCAGAGCAACTTCCAACTGATGTTATATCCCTGTGACAGAGATTACTTAAGCACCTGACTCCTGGCGAGTGGGTTTGGTTCCCGAACTAAATTGAACCGAACAGGACATCATCCCCTCTTTTCCACTGATCTAACACAGTAAACCTCCTTTTTCCCTTAGATGTAAAAAAAAAAAATTAAGCCGAGAACATACATAATTGTATTATATTTCCATGACAATCCAGACCTAAATTTCAAGAAAATGTTAATTAAGTTGTTCGAATATTCAAAGGAATAGGGGAAAATCTTTTCATGACAATACAAGGAAACATTCCCATCCATATGAGAGAGAAACATTCAAATATCTATTTATATCACTTCTTTCTGGACATTTCTTGATAAGGAGTTTCTCACTAGTCTAGATTATCTTTAATATATTTTCTCACCTAAACAAACTAAATCCGGGATTGCAAGGGGTTTAAGCAACTGTGTTTAATGTGTAAGATGAAGTTGAGACTGTGAAAAAGAAGTTACATATCTGGGTAAATTGAACAACAACAAAAATATTTTTCCTTTCTCAATTTTTTTCTGGGCTGTTAGACCCAGTGTGTGTTTCTTTTCCTCCTTTCAGTGGCAACAAAAGATCTTTGCTGCAATGGGATGAATGGCTGATTAAGTTGATAAGTGCTGGATTAATACAGTTTGGGCCTAATGTATCATATGTCACTGTTAGAAGAAATTTTATTCGTAATTTCTCAGTAAATGTGTACTTAAGCCGTGTTAATAATGAAATGTCTCATAGTACATTATTTACCTTGATGTTAAATTTCTTCTGCCCCATTTTCTCTTTCCTAATATTTCAACTGTAAGTGAAAGCTTGCTACAAACACAGCCAAGAATCCACTGTGGTCATTTGAGCAAATATAAACTAGTTATTTAAAATGTGTCTCTTTTTGCATCCACAAGTAGTAACATTAGAATTTATATGGGTAAGTGTTTATTCCCCTTGTATTTCAAAGGATAATATCTCCTGGTTTGGTTTTTTGTTTCCATGAAACCTTGGATAATATAGTCTTTTTTTTTGCTGAGAAATTCTTGCCTTTGTTGGGACTTTTAGGTTATGTAAATAAACAAGCAATAAGCAAAGCAATAAACAACGGCACTGAAAACACAGGGCAAGCAAATTATCCATGGCATCAAGTTCTTTATTGATATACTTCTCCCTTATATCAACAGTATATATCAATGATTGTTGAAGTTTAGAAATCCTTCTGTAACCAATTCCATCATTGAGGTTGTGAAACTCTTGAGAAAGCTATTTACTTTTACCCGTTATGAGATGTTTCTTGTGTGATACTAGAGACACCTGTTTTTAGGCCACCATTCGGGACTGAACCAGCTACTAATTTGCACTGAAAATGGGGAAGGATTGCTTACTAAATATTGGTAGAATTTGGCTGGTGTCTTGGCTTTCATTACCTCTTTTTCACCTTCCTTTCTTCACATGTTCAATACTTTTTCCCTGTGCCATTCCACATTAATATGCATAATTAATTAAATAAATCATGCAATGTTAACTGTCATCTGGTGAAAATGTTTATGTCATCATAAAATTTAAACATGATGTCGTGTTCAAAACTTATTTTACCCAGTATGTGTGTGTGGTAATATATCAGTGGGCCAGGCCTTCTACATTGTCAAAATTCCTAACTGTTTTTCTTCTCTCATATTTTAAGTTAAATAATACATCCTTTAAAGCTACAGTGTGTAATAATTACAGGGATATACAGTCAGAAATGTAATATATTATACATAACTATGTTATTTTATCATCATCTACGAGCTCAGCCTCTTAACCTTAATATTTGCGTTGCCTTAGAATTCCTTATTTATAATTACATAGAGCGGGTCTCGCAGCCATGGAGGCAGACATCTTTGCGCTACGGCAGCGCAGAGCCAACAAACTAGTGATTGCGAGATCGGCAAAATGTCACAACGATGTAGAAAAAATAACGGGTATATTTATTATCTTAAGTCTACATGAAATCTATACCCTACACAAACTAATGAAATACTATCTGTAAAATTATCTATGTAAACAAACCTCATCACTTGAGAAGGTAGGTGATGCGGACGTCGTGGAAGACATTTTGTCCCGTAACGCTCGCCGTACTGTTGGGGGGGAGAAGGGGCGGGGGGAGATGTTCATGTTGCTGCAGTCTGCAGTCTGACCGCTAGATGTCGCTAAAAGTTACACACTGTAGCTTTAAAATACTCTAGAATGTTCTTTGTTTTTAAAATATAAAAACAGAAGAGGACAAGTGTGCTTAATTGTTTTGGCCTTTCATAATGTAGAGAATGAATAATGTTGCTATAAAACTAACAACACTGAAAAGAAAGTGATCTAATCACAATGGCCAATGGTGCATTTTTTTTTTTTTTCTAGTGGCTATAGTATTTCCACTTTAAAGTAGAATTGAGCATTTAAAACCACAAAAGCTCTTGTAATGGGACTGCACATGCCCATGCAAGGATATTTTTTATCCAAATCTTAGAAGAATAAAGGTAGGATAGATGTGCTTTGGCTGAAATGCTGTATTCAGTCTGAAGTGAAAAAGGAGATATGTTAAAGGCTTTAATTTAGCCAATAAAATCTGCTGGTATCTTGCCAGAGATCTATGGTAAAAGCATAATCACTCAGACAACAGCACTATTAAACAGGACCTGTTTGTGATGGGAGAAGAGATATATTGACTGTGTCTTATGGTTTGTCACAGTACTCATTAGTATATTGGCCTGGTAGGTCTTGGTCATCAGTAAGAATAATGGATTTACTGTAGATAGTTGCTTGCACTGAAACCTCAGTGCTTGGCTAAAATTAAGAATAGACTGTAGAAATATATGTGTTCAACAAATGTATAACATCTACATGTTTAAGATTCATTTCAATATCTAATCCCATGACTTAATATTGCAATGTATGCTATTTGAGAATTATTAATGTGCTTTGATGTTAATAATAAGTTGCTCATTTAGTAAACGTGAGTAACTTCAGTATTTTTTTATTTCTACAACCAAATAATTTGGTAGATTTAATTGTCAAAAAAAGTATTTCTATACTGCAAAAAAATATTCACATTAAAATTACAGTTCCACCATGTGTTTGAATTAAAAGCCTCTCCAAATTAAGCTCCCACACTAAATTTTGACCTTAGTCAACTAATCCTTGTGTCAGGAATCCAGTGTGTGTGGTCTGTTTTGTGTCTGTCACTCCGTCAACCACCAGGTGGCGCCCTGTCATTGTCAGTCCTCCCTGCACCCCTGCGGCTCTTTGGATCATTATCTGGAGGAGTACTTAAGCAGTGGACTGTCACTACCTCGAAACCAGAGTGTTTGGCTAATCTAAGCATGGCTAGTACAGCCATGCTTAGATTAGCAGAGTCTAACCTGAGTCTTTGTTTCCCTGAGCCTAGCTGAGTTTATTTTTCTCTGAGCCTAACCTTTTGTTTGTCTTTGCCTTTGGCAGGAAGTCCTCCTGCGTACTGGATGATTGGCCTTCTTCCCCTGGAAGGATTGTTTACTGAGTTCACACCAAGCAGGGGAGAAACCTCCACATGTGCCGTTCAAGTCCCTCATGGAAATCCAAGTGACAGTCCACTCCATTGCTCCTTCAGGTCCTAAGTATGTCTACCAGTCCACTCTTCAACAAGTCCCCTCTTCTCAGGATCAACCCACACATTCTGGATTCAAAGTGAAAAAAGAAACCCCCCCAAACGTGAGTTCCTCTCTAGCATCAACCTTACGGCATTCAAGATTCCTACGGTCCCTGAACTAACTGTTGTGATATCCTCTCCAGACTTTTTAGTTCCTGTTCACTAGCTTTCTGAGTTCCAGATATACCCCCTTTAACCCTACCTCAATAAACCTGTTAAACCTTTGCCCTACTCTCTGAATGGTTCTCTGCATCTTTGGGTTGGACCTTTAAACACATCACGACACCTTGTTGATTAGTCAGTTTTTTTGCAGTAGATAAGATTGGGCATATTTTACTGAAATATTTTTTTTGCTAATATTTATATATTATAACACAAAATGTGTTCAATATCTTCTCATTTGGACCAATGTAAAAATCATTGTTAAATACACTAACTAGAAAGAGTGTGTAAGTCAGTAGAGGGTTATCATACCTTTAGAATTTAAGCTGCTCGTGTACAGGAATAATTCAGTAAATTAAAATGGGAAACTTTTACCTTAAGTGGCACAATATGATAGAAATTAGAAAGCAACAAACATATACACCAATGTTGAATTTCATTTTAGGTCGACAATAATGGTAAATTTTATAGTGGTCTGTCTTGCACTAGATCTACCAAGCCTTCACATGATCTGCCAAAAAAAGGTTTACAAAAAAACAAAGAAGCAAGAGGACTTACAGGAATTAATACAATTTTTTTTTAACCCAAAAAAAACAAACTTACAAAAAGAAATGAGTTCAAGTCATAACAGAGGTCAACCTAAAACAGAAAATTTCACTCAAGCAAATCAAACTAACTGACTGCATAAACAAACAAAACTGACCTAATAAAGAAATGACACACAAGGGTATATATACACTCGCTGATCAGACCATTAACACATTAGGGGTGATTCCCTAGTCCTAGGCACCATAGAAGGTAGGAAACAGATTAGTGTCAAAAACCAGAAAGAAATATGACTGAGTGCAAACAAACACAGTGGACTAAATGTGCGCGCTTACTAATAGAACACATGCATTTGAACTTAGATTAAAGTTTTCTTGCAAATATACACTTCAAAGTATGTGTATGGATTAAATACACAAAGGTGCACTTATAGTACAGACTTTGGCCATGTAGTAGAGTGATAAAATATGTCATATGCTAATAAATCTAACAGCTAGGCATGGGGATATGTAGCTATAGTGATTTCAACATAGATTGATTGTTATTTTGCACCCTTAAGGACAGGTTGGTGACATCCTTAAATTTGTCTAATTGCATCAAATCATTAATACACCAACAAGAATTGAGAATGTACTTGAAAAGTACATTCTGTTCATCCATTCTTGTAGCTTGACTGTATTTACACTCCTCTACCACCCACACATTTATCTCTTTCTAATCCATCTCTGATGGTTGAACTTTGCAAATATAAATACCTTTTGCCTCCATTAAAAAAATGTATCTTTCCTTTTATACAATACAAAAGATTTGTAGTTTTTTTAATGCATGGCAATTAGATAATTCACTGTATTCAGAGCACAACACCATTTTTTAAAACATGGACATATGTGAGCAGCTTCTTCTGATGAAGGGCTTTTGATAAGCAAGGGGAACAATGTGATTTTCATCTTCTGAATTGACTGTGTGGTTGCTTTGCAGTTTTTCAAGCCTAAAAGCCAATGCATCAAAAGACGGAGAGAAGATAATGAGATAGAAGGCTGAAAGTGCTTTTACTGGAAGCCTGATATAAAGATTGGAAGCTAAATCAAAAATGGGAGATCTGGAAGAGTGATTGGCAATGAAAGGAGCAGAGGAAGAAAAACACTCATTAGGTTCTTTATTTGTTAAGATTTCTTAATTGTGAAACAAAGATTGAAAGAAAAAGATTCCTCTAAGAGGGTCTCTTCTTACTTCCCCGGTGATGATTAATCAACATAATGCGTTTAAGCCATTAAGGTAGATGTTATCTGCCAACAGAACTAATTCAAGGAAAATATTTTGTGATTTACAATTACCAGTTTTTGGTAGTGCACGCTTAGACAGTAGAGAACTAAAACAAAAAAATGTAAACCAATATTTTTTATTGGATCACAATATATGATGACCTTTAGGATTCATATAAAGCTTTTTGTTATTTCTTTCCTTTATTGCTCTCTTAACCCAATGACTAATAAGTAAAAAGCAAGTAAAAATCTAGTTTTCCATTTAAACAAAGAACTGGACCCAGGTAAAATCTTGATGGAATTGAGTTAATGCCTTAGGAATGAGAGAAATGTATTCTGGCCTTACTGCCTCATTAAAGCGGAACACAATTGGCAAAGATTTACACAGTCCTTAACTCAGGATTTACTCTACCAAGTTGTCGCAACACCCACTTCACCAATATTGCAAAACAAGGTAGTCTCATAAACATTTTATAAAAGATAACCATGCATTCTGCAGAGTATTTACAAGAACATAGGGAGAAATACAAAACAAAAAACATTTAACACAAGTTAGGAATTTTGCGCTTAAAGCACCTACCTGTTGAAACAGATTCATCAGGTTGGGGGAATGGCAGATGTCCAGCAAGAATTGTTAATTTAAATGATCACTCTTAGAGATCAGCTGTCCCCTAAACCCACTAAACGATCCACTGAAACCGTGCCAAGGTGTCTTCCAGATATCACATTCCATCAGGAGCATTTCTTGAGCGGAGCAACTCTGCACAGTTGGACTAGATGACAGGGTTTCATCATTGCGCTATAATAGTACAGTTATAGACTTTAAATAGATCAATAAACGACTTAAGTGTTTCTTTTGGTAGTACTACCCGCATCCAATGTGCCTGCCTTTATCTAATCACCCGACCTTCTTCTTTTTTTACCTATTGTGGGAGAGTTAAAAGATAATATATATATATATATATATATATATATATATATATATATATATATATATACAGTATATATACTGCTCAAAAAAATTAAAGGAGCACTTTGAAAACCAATCAGATCTCATTGGGGGAAAAAGGAAAAAATCATGCTGTTTATTTATACTGATATGGATTGGTTAATGTGTTGGGAACAAAAGGATGCCACGTCATTTGTTGGAAATGACAATTATCAACCTACAAAGGGCTGAATTCAAAGACACCCCAAAAATTAGAGAGAAAAAATTATGCGGCAGGCTAGTCCATTTAGCTGAAATTTGATTGCAGAAACTCAAAATGGTATTCAGTAATTTGTATGGCCCCCACGTGCATGTATGCATACCTGACAACGTCGAGGCATGCTCCTAATGAGACGACGGATGGCGTCCTGGGGTATCTTCGCCCAGATCTGGACCAGGGCATCACTGAGCTACTGGACAGTCTGAGGTGCAACCTGGCGGTGTCGGATAGATCGAAACATAATGTCCCAGAGGTGTTCTATTGGATTTAGGTCAGGCGAGCATAGGGGCCAATCAATGGTATCAATTCCTTCATCCTCCAGGAACTGCCTGCATACTCTTGCCACATGAGGCAGGGCATTGTCGTGCACCAGAAGAAACCCAGGAGCAACTGCACCAGAATAGGGTCCGACAATGGGTGCAAGGATTTCATCCCGATACCTAATGGCAGTCAGAGTGCCGTTGTCTAGCCTGTATCGGTTTGTGCATCCCTCCATGGATATGCCTCCCCAGACCATCACTGACCCACCAGCAAACCGGTCATGCTGAATGATGTTACAGGCAGTATAATGTTCTCCACGGGTTCTCCAGACCCTTTCATGTCTGTTACATGTGCTCAGGGTGAACCTGCTCTCATCTGTGAAAAGCACAGGGCACCAGTGGCGGACTTGCCACTTCTGTGGCAAATGCCAGTCGAGTTCCACGGTGCCGGGCAGTGAGCACAGGGCCCACTAGAGGACATCGGGCCCTTAGGCCACCCTTGTGAAGTCTGTTTCTGATTGTTTGGTCAGAGACATTCACACCAGTGTCCTGCTGGAGTTCATTTTGTAGGGCTCTGGCAGTGCTCCTCCTGCTCCTCCTTGCACAAAGGAGCAGATACCGGTCCTGCTGATGGGTTGTAGACCTGCTACGGCCCTGCCCAGCTCTCCTGGAGTAACCGCCTGTCTCCTGGAATCTCCTCCATGCTCTTAAGATTGTGCTGGGAGACACAGCAAACCTTCTGGCAATGGCATGTATTGATGTGCCATCCTGGAGGAGTTGGACTGCCTGTGCAACTTCTGTAGGGTCCAGGTAGCGCCTCATGCTAACAGTAGTGACAGTGACCCTAGCCAAATGCAAAACTGGTGAAAAAGAGTTTGAAAAGATGAGGAGGGGAAAAAATGTCAGTGGCCTCCACCTGTGAAACCATTCCTGTTTTGATGGTCGTCTCATTGTTGCCCCTTTAGGGCACCTGTTGGTTATTTCATTGACACCAAATCAGATGAAACTGTTTAAAAAACCCCTCTACTACATACCTGACCAAATCAATATCCAAGAAGTTTAATTAACTTGATGCTATACTCTGATTACAATATTGTTCCTTTAATTTTTTTGAGGTGTATATATATATATATATTGGTTTTAAGAGTTATTAATTGGATGGAGGATGAAGGAAAGAAGAGATGGAGCTAAGGAATGTGATCATACACTTGGGTTGGAAATGGAGATCAATCCAGGAACTTGCAACTTTCTTTAGAGTAATGTGCTCTAACAACTAGGCCACCCTCCCAATTATGCAGTAGTTAAGTTTTAAAATGCTCACATTTTGAGCAAATACA
Source organism: Cyprinodon diabolis (assembly GCA_030533445.1). Lineage (NCBI taxonomy): Eukaryota > Metazoa > Chordata > Actinopteri > Cyprinodontiformes > Cyprinodontidae > Cyprinodon > Cyprinodon diabolis. The sequence goes on along the minus strand of CM060073.1, from coordinate 31,806,200 downwards.
CGTCACTGGAGAGACTTGAATTTACCAAGCAATTAAGCATTTGAATAAGCAGTGCACTTACAAATTTTAGAGCTCATTACAACAATAAAAAAGTGAAATGGTGAACTTGATTAAGGAATAAGAATGGGCATTAACCCTTCAAAGTTGCTTTCTTTTTATGGCTGTTTTATGAGTTTAGAACCAAACCTTAAGAATTCCAACAGAAAAGTTTTTGCATTTTTTTTTCTCTGTTTCATATGTTTCTTTCAAATTTTCACTCATCATTTTTCTAAATGCCATCCTTTTTGAGCTGTTTTGTTTCAATTGACACTCACTCCTACACACTTGAATATTTGCAATGAAACACACCTGTACTTGCACAAACAGAGAAATCAGTTTTACCAGCTTGTCAGAGTGTGTCTAATTGATCACTACCTAGAAGCCTTAGCTTTGTTGAAATTTGGACTGGCAGCCCAGACCACATGGAGCTGAGGGCTTTCTCTCTTTCTTTTTTTCTGTATGTCTCTCTCTCATTCTTTTTAACCCCATTTCAATCCCTTAGTCTCTCTTTCTCCATTTCCGTCACAACTCTTTCACACTTCCACTCGCACCAACTCATTGACCCCCCTTGATCACCAAAACATGAATCTATTTACTTTTGTAAATTCATCTCTGGCACTCTTCAACTGTTGTGAGTTTTTTTTAAATGGATTGTTTCTCAGACAGGCAGGGATGTAAATTATGTTGGTGTCTATAACAGTGGGCAATTTTCTTTTTGCATCTAAATCAAGTTTCTCAGCAGCGATAGCACTTGAACACAAATCAACTATAAATGGCAGCTTACAGCTCAATTTACTGGAAAGGACAAAAGAAAGGAGGCTAATTTGAGCACTACAATCTTTAGCAAAGTTTAAGATTGTATATGTACCGTGATTAGGTAAAGCTTTTTTTTTGCTGCCTTTTCATACACATTAATTTTAAAAATTTATTGTTGCTGCTGGAATGTAAAAAATAAAAAGTCATACATTCAGACAACTTCAATAGGGATACAGATTGTCTGTAAATTCTAAAACTTTCTCCTTTATTTACAAGGCCAGATTATCCAATGGGCATAATGGGCACGGGCCCATGGCCACCTGGGTCCCACAGTGTCTTATCCATATACAGCAGCTTCTAACCAATAAGACATGCTGTTGCTGATACATAAAAAAAATAAATGAATAAATAAAAAATAACTACTTGGTCTGATAATATGGTTGTCATGAAAAATAAGACACATGCTGTCACTGATATTTTAAAATAAAACCTCAATAGAATTGCACGATTCATCAAGCACACTAATGGTAACCATGCTAACCGGTATGTGGGTCCTTCCCTCTACCCTGTCTTCGAATGAGCCCACACTGAGAAACCAGTGAGAGTAACAGCAGTTTTGTAGTGAGAGAGAAGGGCTGATAATAAGTTTTTTTTTTTAAAGGAGGCAAAAAGAGAAAAAGGGTGTGTTTATTATGAATTGTGCAATAAATAGACATGTTCTTCATTAAACAGAAATGTCCAGACCTTGAGGATGCTACTGTTAGCCTGACAGCAGCGACAACACCTAGGGCATTCTGTTTGAAATCTACGTTTTCAAACAGAGGGAGGAAACTGAGGGCAATGATGTTTAAGAAGGTAACATGAAAGTTAAGCTAGAATACAACTTTATTGTCGTTACACTTTCATAAGTACAAAAAAAATGAAATTAACCCATTTTCCTAAGTTTTATGGTCTATTGTCTGGAGATCTATAACCCCTCCTCTTTCATAGGATAGGAGCAGCCATTTTATGACTTCACAAATTAAGATAAGCTTCATTTTAGTCCAAACCTTCCCCTTTAGTCATGGGATCACCACCCCGTATCTTTCCAGCCTGTTTCTGTCCCACTCCAGACCACATGGTAAGAGCCCACCATCTTGTGTTGTTGACTCTGCAACAAAGCACCCTTCCCCCTTTATCTAAACTAAGTTAGTAGAGTTTAGTTTTACTAAGGTGCTACAATGCTATATTGTTTATGCATTTGTAAACAGTAACCATTATAAGCTGAATTAAGTTTTATTGTTTTACCAGTATCTATTATTTCATTTATATCTGCTGCTATTTTTTAATGGACGTAAATGATTGTATTGACATTTGGTCTCCCTTGGATGCCCATCTCAACGGACTCTTAGAACCCCTTTTCCCATCTTTCTAAAGTATTCATTTGCCTACCTCATGTTTATTTTCTAGTAGCGTATAGTTTGCATAGATGTTAGATTTCCTATAATCCTGGATTGTAGAACTAAAGACATCATTATTTTAACCTGTAGTTGTTTGTGCTTTTTGTACAGCAAGGGGTGTATCACTCAGGCCAGATCCACCCTTCTTTTGGTGACATTTGAATTGACAGAGACAAATGTATCTTTGGTTTTTAATTAATAGCTCTCCTGATAGCCTAGCCCAAGTCACTAAACTCGGGAGAAAAACTGGATTTTAACAGCGGGTCCAAAACCCGGAGTGTGAGAGGCCTAAAATCCTGGTGGGTAAACAGGTCAAAGTTATAATTATTCAACTAGGAACATTGAATTGGTTTTACCCTCAATTTTATATGATTTGAAGAATTAAATACAACTCCAGTTCTAGTTAATCATATATTTATAATAAGAGGGAAAAATATTTTAGGGATTTAAGGGCTTTGAACCAGTTGAAAAGAACAAATCTGGGTGATACAGTGTTGAGTATGCTTGAAAGTATTAACTACTGAGGCCCTGCAGATGACATTGCAAGTAATCTGTTGGGGTGCTATAATGGGCTGCAGGCTTACTTGAAGAATAACAGTCCATTAATCCATTGCATGCCCTGCACAACACATTCTCTCATTTTAGTGGGTGTCAACAGTGTAGAAAACAGCTTTTAAGATGTACACAATTGTTTTGACCTTGTGCAGTCCTTAAAGTATATGCATTTTGTGCAAATTCAACTCACAGATGGAACAGAATATTGGATAATATAGACATTAAAGTAAACATCGGTTTAAAATCCCTTTTATCAACACTCGAGTTGTCCTGCAGATGCATGTAAAGCCCAATTGTGGTAATTATGTGCAAATAAGAAAGATATCTGAGAGCACATCATCTATGAGCAAAATGTAAAACACAGAATAAGACATTAGCACTTTTTTCTCATCTTGGCGGATATTATTTATGGCAGTTTCTGAACTGTTTATTAAGAAGATTTAAAGCAGTAAAGGCAGACATTGTCCTAATGACTGCTATTTGTCTGTTCAACTCAACTTGTGTTATCAATTCGAGAACAGTTTGACCACTTAAAAAAATCTGCAAAGAACTTTTGTTGATGTGATGTGTGCCAATCATATAAAGAAGAACCATTTTCTCCGGTAAAAGGTTTAGTAAGTCATGAAGAAACTTTGTAAATTCTGTAAGTCAAATGTATTGAAAAAAGAATATGCAGTAGGAATTTCTTTGGCATCAGAACCTTTAACTAGTTCTTCATGCTATTAAAGTTGAGTCTAAAGATAGGAAACTGCAAACTGTGACTTACCGGTAGTTTAATAACAGGGTTTCCGCAGGTCATTAAAAATCATCAAAAATCATTAAATTATAATTTTTTTAATTAAGGCCTTAATTGGCTTTAAACTTCATTAAATGCGATTATCGTGGTATTTAAATTACTGTATAACAAAAAAACAAACTTTATAAAAACAAATTCGTCAGATATATTATATCGCAATATATTTGCACGGAACAGCTTCCAGTTCATCGTAAAGTATTATGTTTGGAAAAGAAGCTTGAGGTGGAAGAAAAGCCAGAGAATGGGAAAATGCAAATTTTAACAAAAGTGGCTGGAAAACGAGGAATTTGGCACATGGCTGCAGCGCGTCGACTGCAAAGATGACAAACTGTTTTGCCATGTTTTTTTTACATATATATATATATATATATATATATATATATATATATATATATGTATATATATATATATATATATATATATATATATATATATATATATATATATATATATATATATTTTTATTTATTTATTTATTTTTTTTTTTATTATTATTTATGAGAGTCATTATCAAGAGCTTTAAAAAGAATTATTAAATTAGAGTTACTCATTCCTGTCTAAACCTGAATTGACTCTGAGTTACCATGACAAAAGGCAAGAGCAGGTAGCTATTTCACAGCACCGAAATAAGAAATTTTAATGCAGAATTAAAAACAAAAAACTGGAGAAAGTGTTTAAATGAAAGAGCATCAATGATACAGCTGCAAAGGAGAGTTAGAAGATCATTCCTTGAGTTAATGCGTACGTTTTTTTTTAGCCAATGACTAAAAGCACATTGATCTCTATCGCTCCATTTGTAGCACACTAAAATAGGATACTTCCATGTAAAAATGACATTCCTAGTCAGACATATAACATAAATTTCCTAAAAAATTTGTAAATTAAGTATCATATACAGAGAAAGTATAACACATCTTATCTGATAACTGAAGTTTATTTTAGATAAGAAGAATTGCATTTTTTTTTAAACGTCCATTTTGACAAGGAAAATCCGGGTTTCAGATATCAGAAACACATATTCAGTCACACTAATACATATTAAAATGGCCCGCCAGAGCCTGTTGTAATCATGATAACATTACAAGGGAAAACTAGTTCATTGATTGAATTGAATTGAATCTATCAATGTATTCTTTTGCGGTGCAATCCCATTAGACAGAAGTGCACCATGCAGCAGGTCCAGATGAAGTATAAAAACTTTGGTTCCCTGATTTCACGGTTAACAGACTTCAAGTTTTTATTGAAACTTCTTTGTGAAATGGGCCTCTGGGCAATGGAAAGGAGGTCTTCCAGTCTCAAAGACTTATATCCTGTTACAAAAGATGAATAATAAAAACACTCCTGAAAACATGCATTTGATGTCTGTTTCCACTGCTTATTGAAAAAAGTTACTGACAAATCATGTACGGTGCCGGAATGATTTATCTTCTTATAAGAGGTGCCCATATCCTTTTCTGTCTGCAAAAATCTTCTTGGCTGTAGGAAAATGATTTTAAATGTTAATATGATATGGATATCAATAATTTTTGCTGTGTCATTGTTGTATGTTAGTACATAATTTAAAGAAAATCAATAAGTGATTCCCACTTGAGGAGTTTCCTGAATTGAGAAGTTTGTTGAAGACATTGTGATGAACACATCAGTGATAATACTTAGAGTATAACCAAAGACAGTCATTTAATTAGCTAAAGTCTAAGGAACCAGACAGGTGACCATCCTAAGCTGTCACGTTTTTAATCCACTAGAAACAATGGAGTCTAAAAGGTACAACATTTTTTGCATGGTGTAGGTAAATTTAATGTATCTTGTGATGGTTGTTTTTCCCAACATTTAGATATTTTATATTCCTACAGACAATGTTTAAAACTTTAGGCAATAAGTTATTGTGCGACAGGTAAAAGGTGATAAAAGGAGAGATAAACCGTCATAATGAATGCTCTTGTTATCTACCTTTATAGCCATGCTGAATGGTCCTCATACTCTCTCCCCTGCAGAGTTGCAAGACGCATTAATGATCTGATGTGGGATCTGCCCTCCACTAGCCCAACCAGCTGTGACACAGCATTTGCAGTGATAAAAGCTGATGTGAGACTACCCGTTGTTAAGCTAGAGCCAAGTGTTGTTGAGCACCTGACACATTTAATGAACTGAACAGGGAGAAGACCCTTTAACACTCTGACCAGTTGGATCACATTCCACAATCCTCATAGAGGAAGATATACAAACACCTAGAAGAACATAAAACCTGTATAATACATTTCAAAGAATGGATTGCTCCTATTGAAGCTTTTATTAATAGTTAGAAGAAGGCAAGTGAATTCGGTTTCGCTCATATATGGTAACATAAATTTTAGATAATCATTAAGATATGAAATTATACTATATTAATATCATTAAGAAGAGTCTAAGCTAAGAAAGGCCCAGCATGTGATAAAGTAAGCCTAACTAAGGTATTAAGTAGCAGCACTTGATTTGGTAAGTGGCCTTTACTTATACAGAATTTTTTCAAGTTAGGAGACTTGACCAAAGAGCTTTACACTACATTCAGTCATTCACACATTAATGCACACACTGATGGTGACAAGGTACATTTTAGCCACAGCTGCCCTGGGACTCCCTGGCAGAAACTAGGCTGCCGTACACAGGTGCCACTGGACCCTCTGAGCACTATCAATAGGCAATGCGAGTGAAGTGGCTTGTTCAAGATCATAGCAACATTGAAAGCCAGAGTCAGGGCTTGAACTCACAATCCTCCGGTTGGAGAGCAAACTCCATCCATCCATTTTCTTACACGCTTATCCCAAGTGGGGTCGCAAGGGGTGCTGGTGCCTATCTCCAGCTGTCTACGGGCAATAGGCAGGGTACACCCTGGCTGTCTTTCTGTAGTTAAGCTTTCAGTTGACCTTAGTTCTTTATATTCTTTGGTCCTATTTTTTTCTGGATAAATTATGAAAAATAAAAACAAAAAAAAAGCAAGAAAAAAACAACAAAATAAAATGTACCCATCAGAGAATTAGATTATCTCTGAAGTTCTTTCTCTAGAATTATCTGAAATGCTTATACCAGTTAATAATTTCAGGAACCTGCTTAAATCAGTTGCCGTTTTGGTTATTTTCTTGTAGGTTGGTAAACATTTATGTGCTATAAGGAACCAAATGGCAGGTACAAAAACAAAAAAAACATCCTAAAACTACAAACATATGAAAACAACTTTGTTTGTTGTAGCAGTCTGAATGAGCAGATGGGATGTATCTACAGAATGTTTACAGAAATTTAAGCACTTCACAAATATTCGAAATAGATAACTAAATATCTTCCTGCAGGATACTTGTTGTTAATGCAGCTTTGTTGCTCTTTTTTTATGATACATTCTAATATTTATGATGCGTTCACACCAAACGCGAAACCTACAAAAATGTTGCCAGTTTTGCCTACGAAAGCATTTCGCAGTAAACTTATCCGACTATGCTGGTGATTGGTTTCACCTCATCATGGTGGACAATGTTGTACCTTTTAGACTCCACGGGCGTAGCCGCTTCAGTAGGGAGCCACTTGGGCCAACTCCTTTGGAACTCTACACCTAGAATTTAGGTCCATAAAAGTTATGAACAGAATCTGTGACAAAGGGCAACCTTGGTGGAGTCCAAACCACACCGGAAACTGTTCCGAATAACTGCTGGCTATGCGGACCAGGCTCTGACACTGGTCATACAGAGACCTAACAGCCTTTATTAAAGGGCCTAGTACTCCATATTCCCGGAGTACACCCCAGATGACCCCCCGAGGGACAGGGTCCGATGCCTTCTCCAAATCCACAAGACACATGTAGACTGGTTGGGCTCCCATGCTCCCAGGATCCCTGCTAAGGGTGTAGAGCTGATCCAGTGTTCCACGGCCAGGACGAAAACCAAACTGCAACTCCTGAATCCAAGATTCGACTATCCAACGGACCCTCCTTTCCTGAACCCTGGAATATACCTTACCAGGGAGGCTTAAGGGTGTGATTCCTCTATAGTTGGAACACACCCTCCGGTTCCATTTTTTAAATAGGAGGACCACCACCCCAGCCAATCCTGGGGAACTGCCCCTGATGCCCACACAATGTTGCAAAGTCGCGTTAACCAACACAGCCCCACAACATTCAGAGCCTTAAGGTACTCTGGGCAAAGAGATTTGCCCGGGCTGCCTGTCACAACTCCAGTTTGGCGCACGGACGACATCATACACATTCCGCTTTGTTTTAAAAAAATATAAATATAAAAAATATAACCACAGATGTCTGGGGGACAGAGATTCAACTACATTCAACTTCATGAATGCTGGCGTACCATAAATAATAAATTATGAACAGTTTAGTTTGTGCCTTCAACATGTTGCCCATTGGAAGACGCTACTTGGATATTACAAAACCCGAATATCTTCGAAACAGCTCCAAATGACACAAAGCTAATATGGGCGAGTAGATGTAATAATGTAAAATCAATGTAAAAAAAGGTGTTCCCCTTTAAATAAATATATAACATGTCTTCACAATAACACGTTCATTGAGCATAAAAGGGTAATACCTGGAGTGAGTGAAAAGTCTCAAGAAGCTGATGCTAAAGAAGGAGACAAACCATCGACTGCGATCTCTAACAAGGTAAGTCAAGCAATTTCAAGCACGTTGACATCCTCTATACTACCTGTATGGGTTTCCTCAAAGAACAACCCAGAAAGAGAGGTTTTAGTTTATGCCCCCCGTGATACATGCTTCATCTTGGATAAAGTAGCCAAAGGTCTTGAGCAGGTCAAATATGTCCACCAAGTCAACAGTTATACCATGTGACAAGCTGGTAAACCTTCAAGTTATAGGATACAAAGATGAAAAGAGAATTGTATTGCCACCAGTCTATATGAGAAAGTTTATCCCTGCTGACAGATCACATATCTCAATGTCTGAAACTGCCTTAAAGTGGGCTCATCTGGAAAAGTTGGCAGATAAGCTACCTCCAATGCTTGGATGCGAAGTTGGTCTACTTATTGGCTATAACTGTGAACAAGCCCTCCTACCAAGTGAAGTTCTTTCAGTCAAACAGAACCAACCTTACACACAGTTAACACAGTTAACCGATGTGGGCTGGAGCGTAGTTGGTTGCTTGTCTCAAGTTTAAAATCACAATGACGTCATCGTTACAAGTCACAGAATCTTTGTTTATGAAGTATATCCTCTTTCACAACCAGCAGTTGAACTTAAGCAACAAGTACATTTTGTATGGAGAACAAGTAAAGGAAGCCAGTCCAACAGATGTGATTAAGGCTTTGGAATCCATCTTTTCAGAGCAGCCTTATCTCCTGGATGCTGAAATTTTGGACTCAAACACATTGCATCGCAAGGAAGAAACAAGTTCAGCAAGAAGACTGTGAAGTTCATCCAAAGAGGTTTTTTTTATGTTGATGATGGACTTGCTAGTGTAACCTCAACAGCCGCTATACAGCTGGTGAAAGAGTCAAGGGAACTTTGCAAAACAGGAAATCTACATCTGCATAAGTTTGTATCAAACAATAAGGAAGTGCTTGCAACAATTCCCCAAGAAGAACAAGCTCAATTCAAATGTCAGAACATGGCTTTTGGAGAACTCCACATTGAACGTGCACTTAGAGTACAATAGTTCGTAGAAGCAGACAAATTCCAGTTCATAGTTCAAGTTAGAAACAACCTATTGACTAGAAGAAGGTTACTCGACTCGACTGTCGCTGCCATCTATGACCCTCTTGGGTTTGTCGCTCCATTCACATTGATTGGAAAGAAAATACTCCAAACATTATGCAAAGACAAGATTAACTGGGATGATGATCTTCCAGACCACCTTCTACCATGATGGGAGGCATGGTTGAGAGACCTGTCTAACCTGGCAGCTCTGACAACCCCGCGAAGCTACTCACAAAACATCAACATTGCACAGTATGAATTGCAGAACTTCTCGGATGCAAGCCTCAATGGTTATGGCGCATGTTCATACCTTAGAGCAATAATCAAGGAAGGACAGATAAGCTGTTCACTCGTCATGGGAAAAGCGAGAGTTACACCAATCAAACAAATGACCACCCCAAGACTCGAACTTTCGCTGGCTGTAACTTCAGTCCGCAATGAAAATGTAATCAAACAAGAACAGGTAGTTAAAAATCTACTAGAATATTATTGGACGGATTCACAAGTCGTACTGGCAAATATAAGCAATGACGCTAAAATATTTCACACATTTGTTGCCAATTGGATTCAATGGATATGACAAAGTACGAGTCCTGAAAAATGTCAGCATGTCAGCTCAGAAGAAAATCCAGCTGATCAGACCTCAAGAGGTTTAAATGCCACACAACTGAAAGAATAGAACTGGCTGAAGGGCCCAAATTTCCTTTGGAAAAAAGATCTTCCAATCAAAAAGGAAATGTTGGGAGAAGTTAAAGAGATAGATCCTGAACTCCGTACTGATCATGCACATATCGTATAGTCAAAGGAAGTGAAACCTGTTCTAGGACTTCTAAAAAAATTCTCTGGTTGGTCAAGAGCTGTAAAGGATATTGCCAGACTCAAACGATGCATAAAAGAGTTTAAAGGTGTTCAAGAAAGAACAAACAAAACAACAGATCTTGAAGAGAGAAGAGACACAGAAGTTTTCATTATCACACTAGTGCAAAGAGCACTAGCTTTTTCTGAGGGAATACAGAAAATCAGACCTCAGAAAGAAAATTCTCTGGACAAGCATAACAGACTAAAGCAGCTAAATGATTTCTTAGACAAGTCAAATGTTCTCACTGTGGGAGGAAGATTGTCCCAATCAGCCTTGCATCATCATGTCAAAAATCCTGCAATTCTGCCCAAGGAGTCCAATGTATCAGCCCTCTTTGTTAAACACTACCATGAATGAACGTGTACACTACCGTAAATATATATATATATATATATATTAAGTGCATATATTTCTACATTTATTGTTTTATATCCACCCCTCATTGAACCAAACTTTAATGTGATGAAGGGCTTTTCATATGATAAAGAAGCTTGGTGTTGGTGTCTTAAATACCCAAGAAAACCAAGATAACCAAGTAAGAGTTTGTTGATGTCACCCAGTTTTGTGGAGTTGGGACCTCTGGGGTTTGTCATGTAGCCTCTGTGTAACAGAGGTCCAGATCAGATGTACCTAATATACAGATACAGCAAATAAAACAAAGTTAAAAGTTGAACTAACAAATAATGCAAAATTGGAAAATAGAAGTGCAGAGTTCCAGGAAGGGGAAAGATGGTTTTTATGTCCTTAAAGAGCCTAAGCCTATAGAAGCATAGCTACAGATATAAAACTACAGTTTAAAGCCCAGTCTTAAATGTGCCTTTTTGCCTCACAGGCTAAAAGTTGAAGATGCTTCCAAAGGATAGGAACTTGATAAATTAAAGATCTGCCTCCTGTTCAGTAATGTCAAGTAAAGTATTTTGATGATTTATCATGATAAACATAGATAAAATAAGTTATACAGAAAATTAACAGAAATTTTGGGAAATTTTATTCACAAATTAGTGAAGTTAGTTTGCTCTGTAGATGTGGTTATAAAGGACATTGAACTTATTCCTCTACTTTTCCTTTTTCCTATGCAGCCTATGTACTGCAGCATATCTTTGTACTTTACTCCTCTTTCATATACAGAGCTGTACAGAAAAATAAGAGCAACTTTAAATTGCCTCCTTCATCATGACCAGTGGTGCTGCAGGGAATATGTACGTATGCCCCTTAAACCCTGCAGAGCTAAGTGCTGTGGAGTAAATCCCCAAACCGTCTCTCTGATATAGATTATACTGCACATGATCTTTCTCTCTCTGGGACACACAAACACTCACTCACACACAGGTTTACATCTTCTTATTGCTTTGGACAGCATGCTGCGTTATGCTCCATATTCCTCTAACAACCTTGAAGATTCCTATCATATTTTTATTATAAATATGTGATTCACATCATACAAATTGGAAACAGATTTCTCTTATGAAATACATACAGAATTGAAAGAGTAGATGTATAAAATAAAATTTGTCTATCAGATCTTAATAAATGTTATAAAGAAAGCATTTCATTTTAGGTATAGTACCTAAAAGGCAATGAAGAGTTGCTCATGTTTCTACCTTAAGGTCACTGAGTTATTATTTACGTTATTTTGGCTTACCAATGATTTTTCAGTGTGTTTTATCTTTTATTCTTATGTTTACAAATCTCCAAAAACTTATACTTCTGGACACCATAGGCAGTAAGTTGCTTATCAGTTGGTTATTCATGAATGAAGCCAAGAATTATGCAGATAATTTCTGCCTGTACTATTCTCATCTGGCTTTTACTGGTCTTTCTGCTTTTTTGCATACTCTGTTATTTCTACTACATATAACGCTTTTCCCCCAAAGGGAAACCAAAGCGAACCTGATTGCGAATGGGTTGTGCTTGTTTCGATCAAACAAAAGAGGTTTCAGAGCAGGAACTCTGGTTCGTATCTGTCACCACAGAAAGCTGTTTTTTTCTGAATGAACCGGTGAGTCACCAGTGGCATAACTCTTGGGCAGTAAGCATGGGGGGATGTAAAAGGAAAACAAAGGAAGAGCATTATTACTACAGAGTACACAAGCAAGTATAGCAGCAAAGAATTAAAAGAGATCTGCTGAAGAAACCCAGCAGTTGGCTGTATTTTGTGCTTCTCTTGAGGTCCAGGCGAAGGTGGACTCCAGAACCTGCAAGGACAAGTAATACGTCAAACTCTGAATTCCAAAAATTGCTGTTATTGTTGGGATCTGGAGCTGTTCCACCTTTCTCCAGCAGAGTGCGCCGTGGATCCTCTGAAATGAGCCTCCAACACACCTGAGGCGCATCTCGTCATCAGAGGACCCTCTCGTATATAACCTGCCTTCAGACCTTGCCTCAACGTCGCAGTGTTGATCCAGTTTGGTTAGCACCTGAGCCTAGCTATCACCTGAGAATCTTTGTTGTCTCGGATGAGATTAGATTCTAAAACCTCCTTGTCTCTGCTTTCAGGAATCCTGTTTCCCTTGTAAGCTCTGGATGAGCTTAAGCTGCCGAGCCTGCCCTCTGAGCCAAACCTGAAGACTCTTCTCTGGATTCTCAATGCAGCTCTTGGCTAAGAGCTGGAAACCCCAAACCAAGGTCTGCACTCAAGTCAGAAGTAAGACGCTGAAGCGATTATTGGACTCTGCTGAACTAAACAGTCTCTGGACCCAACAGTTCCTCTCTCAAAGTAAAACCCGGACTCTTCAAGGTATACTTCAGAAGCTCTCACACTCTAATTCCTCAGTTCCTGAGCTAACTGAGTTGTCATTCTCACAGACTCCAGTGAACCTGCCCCCAGGCCAGAACCAGTTCCAGTGTTTTATTTCATGTGCTGGTGCTCAAAATAAACATTGTTAAACTTTTCATCTGTCTCCATTGTGTTCTGCATATTGGGCTTTTGTGAACCCATCATGACAGTTATATATTTTTTTTCACCTGGAGCAGTCTTCGACAGCTACATTTGCTCTAACAGATGGTAGCAAAGCTGCTCTCCTCCAAGTAGTACGGATGCTGTTTATAATGTAGATATTTGTGACTGAATCAGAGACAATTGTTATCATGTTTTGGGAAAAGTTGAAAGGTGGTGTAATCGGTGTTGGGAAAGTTCTCTTTCTACGTGACATAGTTCAAAGTTCAGTTCACACATTTTAAAATGAACTAGTTCAGTTCATAGTTCATAATTCAAAATTTTGAACTAAGTTCACAGTTCCAAAAAATGAACTAGTTCATAGTTCTTTTTTTTTTCATATATTGCTCAATTACACCATAGCCTACTGTAGAACCACAGACAGCAATTATTTTATCAGTTGTAACTTTGAAACTGTGCGTCAGATTTCATCTTCATATCCAGTTTTGAATCCTTATCCAACCAGGGTTTACATTAGCATTGAGGGGACAGCATTTCCCCATTGTTGCTTTAACGCTTTGTTGCTGTCCATTCACTTCACACTAGTAGCAGCTGCAGCTTTCACCCCTACAGTATATACTCAAAAACATCAGGAAAAATGTGCTGCTTGAATGGTCTTTTTTATGAGGAATTATTAAAAGAAAAACAGGAAAGTAGTCTTTAAGGAGCAAATGTTTTTTTAATTTTAATAATTTTTTCAATTTGAAATTCCATTTCAGTACATACTAAAAAGGAATACTGGAATCCTGGAAAATTATACCAGGCAGATTTAACAAACAAGTTACATGAATAGTAAAACCCTCAAGAACATTTTACTAACAGAAACTGAGGGACCAGGCTGAGGTAGGAATTTAAGGTTACTGAAGAGCAGATTTTTTTACTGAAAGCCGGCGGGCAAAGTTTGCAGAGAAATGTAAGATTGTTGCCATCATCCTCAGCGACCACCTGGTCATAAAACTGTTTTAAGTGATCATACTGCGGCTTTGTCGCCTCCACGGTCGCCTCCATGCTGCTGTGGCTTCCACGCTGCATTTTGTTTCTATGACGCACGCGGCTGTAGGCTACAACACTGGTAGCTAGTCTTGCCAGATTGGGTGTTTTTTCCCCGCTACATATTAAGGCCTGTTTACGGTGTGATTTAGCCGGGGTTTCGCCTGGGGGGCTCTATAGAAATTTGGCAACCTATTGAACGAAGTTCATCAGGCAGTAATACAGTACGTTCAGTTCACGTTCGCCCAAAATATGAACGAGTTCATGAACTTTCGTTCAATGAACGCGTTCAGGCACAACACTGGGTATAATATAGCGGGGGGGTCAGGGTCACATATCCCAATGGAAGTCTCATGGAAGAAGGCCTTGTGAGGGGAGTGTTTGTAGAATTTGGAGTGGAGAGTCCAACTGCAGAGGGGGAAAAAATGCATCCTCCCACACTAACAATCAAGGTTATTATCTGCATGGACACTGGTCCGCAATGTCCCACATAATATATTTTTTGGCTTAACAGATGGTCTATGTACTTACAGGTGGTCATTACTACATGATTTGGTTCTGCTACCTCTAAGTCATTCCCGTAAATTCTGAGAGAAATGTTTAAGATAGCAGTTTTTCAGGATCAGATTCTGAGATGCACTTAGAAGGCTCTGATTCCTCTGGCCTTTACGGTCTTTTATTCATGATGTCTCTCCAATGAGGTTGCCTGAAGAGCCACAGGAAAAGAGGACTGGGAAGCATGTACCAGATGTTTTTGCCTCAGGAGCAGTTGGGGGCAGGATTGCATGTTGCTCTGTGGTTGTTTTGGAGAGGGGTGGTGCCGCAAAATGAAGAGGAGCAAAAGTATTTTGCTTCTCTAATGTCAAAAGTTAATATGGCTTTAAGGCTAACACAATTAAACTGAATTTAATTTACAAGATTGTTCACTGTCAACTTGCTCTTATATGAAGTAGTGGAGGAAAGTCTCTCCAAGCGGGTGTATTTTTTAAACTATTTATTTCACATGTAATAGATCAAGATGCATAGATTCAACACATTTTTAAGAACACATTTGAGGAGATGCTATTACCCTTCTGACATGTGGTCTTAACTGTCATACAACCTAACTTCTTTCTGTAACATTAAAAATGTGAAACCTAGTGTACATACATTAAGCGAAAACTGCACTGCATTAAGTACAAAAAACTACAAATTCAATGTGAAGAAAAAAAACAAACAAATAAATACAAATCAGAAATGAAGGGGGAGGGGGGATTAAAGTCCTAGCATTGTCTCTATGATTGGTAACACTTATTAATCAAACCTGACTTCAGCTGTAGCCTTGCTGTAACTTTCCCCTTTAGGAGCACACTTTTTACCCTCTCTCTCCATTCAATTATACTGGGTGGCTGTGGTTTCAACCGTGAGGCGGTTATTGGTTTACTATGTTTTTCAGTGAGAAAGTCCACCTGAAAACTTAATCTGTGCAGTGAGTTCATCCAGATTACCATCCTGCCATCAAATAATATTTTGCTATCGGAGCCACTCAGACCCCGGTACAATGGTGGTGAGCTGTCAGTAGGAATCCCATTCAACAGCAGCCTATGGCCCGGTCATCTCTTCGTATTTTGCCATGGTGGCTTTTCATGTAAGTAATCCAAACTGCAGGCACCAGGATAATAATTTCAGCATTTTAAGTTATATTTAGACGTTAATAAACTGTTTCAGAGTGATCATAGTGATCTGTATCATCAGCGATGTGTCTCTCTCCCTGCCAGCTCCCAGATCAGCTTCTCTGCTTGGTTGATGTGGCACGTCGCGCAGCCAAAGTACAATTTTTCCAACTCCAGCAGCAGCTGCGTTTGCAGAGTGTCGTGCGCGTAAGATGCTCAAACACACACAACGAGCTGCTTCAGCTGCTCAGACGCAAGGCCCGCTGCTCCTGCTGCCTTTGCTGCTTGTGGTCTGAACATAGCGTAAGGCAAAATCTATTCAAAAAACATGGTATATTCACTGCAAAAACGATCTAGAAATAAGTAAACATTTCTTAAATTAAGTGTATTCACTCTTAATTTGAGTAGGTAAATGAGATAGTTTGCCAATGGAATGAGTAATTTTACTCTTAAAATAAGCTAATTAGATAATATGCACTTGAAATAAGACAATGCAATCGTGTTTTCCTATTTTAAGTGTAAATTGTCTTGTTCCATTGGCAAAATGTCTCTTTTACCTCCTCAATTCAAGAACAAATGCACTTATTTTAAGAAAAAATAACTTATCTAGATTTAGATTTTTTGCAGTGTTTCCTTTTGAATAGGCCTTGAAGATGCAGTGTTTCCAGTCCAGTAGATGAATCCAGTTAACTTCTTGGTATTTTGGAGGTGACTCAGGAAAGTAGTCTGCTGAAGCTTTCTCAGAACAGGCAAATGAAAATAACACACAGATTAACAGGGACAAGAAGTATTTCCAAGTGTTCTGAGAGGCTGAGAGTTACCATGTGTGTGCAAAGAGTGACTAGAGTCCTGCTTCCCTTATACAGCTTAGGTATTGAGGCGGATGATCCAGCCCAGCAGCAAATCACAGGAGTCGGCATCTGGTGGAAGAACCTGAAGGATAAGGAAATAACCCAGCCACTATTACTGTACTTTGATGTGGCAATTGGAGTGTTAAAATACCTCTTGCAATAAAATTCCCTCCATGTTGAACTACTAGTTCCCTTATGTCCCTTATGTCCCTGGCCCCTGTGCACCCTGTGGCCAGTGAACTGGCAGGGAACATCCTTTATATTTTATCATGCAGCTGCCCTCCTAAAAGGGAGACACTGCGTGGGAGAATTCCAACTCCTCAGCTTCTTGCTCCCCATCTCCAGATGCTTCCCCTTACCTGCTCTATCATACTATCACACACATAGGATCTTGGCAAAGAGATCATCACCAGGGTGGGTCTTCCAATGCAGGTGGTGGCCTATGCCCCAATTGGCAATGAACACCCTAGTCAGCACCATTAATAACATTACAAAGAAATGCATATGTAGGGCATCATGTTGGGCATGAGGCATCATGTTGGGCAGAGGTGGTTCTGGCTTTGCCTCCAATGCTTGTCGCAATACATTTAGACACTTAGATTGGGCGAGGTGGAATGGAACACATACCCTCTCCCCGGTTTTAAATACACAGTAGTCAAACAGGCAACAAAACAAAATCTGAGCAAGAGGGAGGCTGGAATGAGATCTTTCCCACCTCTGTTCTCCACTATGTTCGTGGATGGAGCTAGGCCCCTGGGGTTGGTCATGGCTTGGCTGGGGTTCCCTGCCCACCCACCCCCAGGCATATTAAGGATGTTTACAGTGTTGGTATTGTTATTGTCACTTTCCTGTGTGAAAGACATTACTTTGCCCTGGACTATTATCTCTACTGCTTCACAATTCATATAGCTCCCTAAAACGTTTTTAAAGCAATAGAAGAACCGGGACAGAGAGAAGACATGTCTTTTGTACAGGAGAGTTAAGTTTAATTTAGAATGTTGTTAGTGTTTTCAGTCACTTTTACTTTAGTTTACAGGATACGTTACATAAAAAATTGTTTTTGGGAAAAGAAAATACAATTTTTTAAAGTTATTGCTCCCTTCATTGTAGTGCAAACTCTGTGAATCATCAGACAGCCATATGTGAATGGCTGGAGGGATAAGAGACAGAAGTAGATGAGAGGTGTTTTCCCACAGGGCTGATGAAGGAGTATTCAACACTCTTGTAAGGAAAACAACATATTGCTTCACTTTTTAATTGGAGCTGGTTAATGGTTTAGAAACACGTATGTGATAGTCACTGAGACAAGCTGTTTCTATCGAAAATGAGTGCTTGTGTGTGTAATAAAGAGTTTAGTATCCATTTTTTTGTCAAGCCTGAAGGATATCTCTTTTTTTTATCCGGATATTGATTGGGAAGTTGTTTTAAAACCAAGATTCTGCCTTCTCTTAACTTAGCAGTGCTGGAATTACAAAATGAAATATCAATAATTGTAAAGCAGAAATTTTGGCTTCATTTGGCCATAATCTGGTTTATTAATTAATTGCTTGAAAATGTTTATGTGAAGTAAATGTTTATGCCTTTAGTGGAGTGTGCAGTAAATGTGTTGTTATTGACGTAAGGAAGCTGTGAAAACACTTGCATGGTGTTTTTGTAATTAGCACACTTAATTTGAATATAGCCTTAAAATACAATAAAATAAGACTGACAGTAGGAAAATACCTCATCTTCACAGAGGGGCTTGTGATACTTTTCAATCTATGATTTGAACAACTGTGAACATTTTCAAATATGTTTCCATTAAATTAAATGGAATTACCCTTTTACATTTAACACTGTAGAATTTGCTGTTCAGAAACTGAAATACTGTTGACAAGACTGCACAATATAATCGATAGTTCTACAGTTATTCTCTCATAAGCACAATGGATCTTGTGTGCTTTCACAAAAACAAGAGACAAGATCAGTACTAAAAGACAGCCCCTTTAAAAACATATTGCCACTATAATTACCCATAATCGAATATCCACATGACTGGATGTGGACATGATTGTTGCAAATACCTCTCAGGTTTTTTCAAGCCATTTGCTCAAAGGTGTTTCCTGCCATTTTCTTCCTTTTCCTCCAATTCCTAGTGTCCATTCTGCCCTGCTCTCAACATGTTTGCTATCCAGCTTCATATTTGGTCAATCCTTTGGATTATCTTCTTGTCTTTTCAATAACCTGGATCGGGTCTTCAGCAACATACAGCACTAAACTCAACCGAATCCCCTCCCAGCTGTCTGAACTGGTACTGTCTGCATCCATTATCGATTTTGAGCAGACATGGGCAAAGTGGAGTCAACAAGTCATCTCCATGTCATGTATTTAATCTACCCAGCCAATTAACCAGGTGAGTCCAATCTGCACAGACTAATTCACGGTGAAGATTGGACTCACCTACTTCAGTGGCTGGGGAGAACAAATACATGACATGGAGATGACTTGTTGACTCCATATTGCCCATGTCTGATTTTGAGTTGGCCACACTGAATGATAAGATCACAGTTACCCACTTTACTGTAAATATAATTGGAAATTAAGTCTGGGCTGTCAGTTGACAAAGCATGAGATTTGTTATTTATGTCTCTTTAGGTTCCCTATTATCTAGGTAATGATAATAGCTATTTCTGCAATAGACTCTTAATACACGTAATTGATTATTTTTACCAGTCCTGATATAAGAGAGACAAGGGGGAATAAACTAAATCAAAGAGAAGTTTCTTTAATTAAACAGCATACTGATTACCATATGATTACTAAAATCCTGACAAATCAGGCTTATTTATTTATCATCCTTTCCTGTGTGATTGACAAGGATTAAAATGAATACCTGAACAAAGATAGTCCTAGTCAATTTTTAATTTTTTCAATTAAGTATTAGCACCACTGATTTTAGCGACATTTGTTTCATGATTTAACAAAGCAGTCTAAATAGCTTACAGTTCAAGAGTGAGTTATGTAAAATCATTAAAATAGGAGTAAAAAGAGGTACTGCATTTATACTGCTAAACTAAACAAAGAACAAGTGCCCTGGGCTAACTCTGAAATCTTTCTGAGAAAACAATGGTGAAGCATTTTCTGTTCCTAACACCTGTATGAAGTGCTGTTTGTAAATGACCATAACCCTCCAAAGAGGAATGTGAAAAAAGCTTAACAGATCAGGTGAAGAGTTCAGAGTTCAGAGTCAAGCCTCCTCCTTGTCAAGAAGACCTCTGAAACAGTACAGAATCTCTCCTGGGTTTCCCTCTTTAGATAGAATCAAGCTTTTCATTCTGAGAACAACACTGAGAATGACCCAGGACTGGCCTGGGAATGTCTTTTAACTCTCCCTCCCAATAAGCTGGAGGATGTCAATGTGGAGAGGGATCTCTGGGTTTCCTTTGTTGGAGAGAATAGATGTAAAGGAGTAATGATGCTGAATAACTTTACTGTGAAAGTTAACATGCAGTGCACTTGAAGTTCATATTTATCCTTGATATTATTAGGTTACAGTCATCAACCAATATTTAGCTTATTCTTTGTGTTTCATTTTTCAGGATAGACATAAGTGGAAAGATAGTTCTCAAGCTGGTGATAAAGAATATATATAGTCTGGTAATGATACTGTATTTTTATTTTGACTTAATTTTTAGTTTTTAAAGATTTTCATCAGACGGAAAAGTACACAAAATTGGATGTGACCGAGTAGCAAAAGAAAAAAGTAGTAGCTACATTGTGTGGGTCGTGTAGAAGGTAAAAACAACCAGAGCATCAATTGCACATAAAGGAGCACAAGATGGAAGAAAGAATGGATGATAGATCAAGTGTCTATAGGTTATAAAAAAAGCCCACACTCAGAGGACATAGGGCAAAGGAAAAGTCTAAAGTTTGTTCTGATCGTGCGTCGTGTAGTGTACAGAGGGTTACGAGCGGCGATCAGCCTCCCACAACCACCTCCCGATCAGGAATCGTGAAGTCGGGAGAAAATCAAACATGTTTGATTTTCTCCCGACTGTCTTTGGCAAATCGCTCAGGGCGCATGTGCAAAAAAAGATTTTTCTTTTTATTCTTCCTTTCAGATGTAAACAAAGCAGCGTAGCAGGGATGCAATGACTGAAATGCAGTTCTGACTGTAAAACTGAAAGACCATAGTAGCCACGTTGCGATTTCAAAGAGGGTAAAGAATCATTAACTAGGGGTTATTGGTTCCTGATAAAGCAAATAATTTAATAAAACATTATTTGGCCAAATAATGTTTATTCACCTCATAGATTTCAATTGTGAATTGGTCTGAAAACATTCCAATTTCTCTAAATTAGTGAAAAGCTAAATTGATCACATCCCAAATTCCTCCACATAAACTTTGGTTTTCAAACACCAAATCCATCTTAACTGTAATATGGTTTTCAACCATGTTTCCCTTTCCTCTTTGTACATAGTAGTTTATTTTGGTCGAGTTTCACTAGTTTCAGTTAAGAGTTTTAAACTTAAATATGTTTGATAGTTAATTGTTAATAAACTCTTATATTTTGAACATAAGTGGAGCTGAATTTATTCCATGTATGTGCAGAATTAACTGAAGTAGTCATCCAAGAAATTACTTAAGTAAAAGTAAAATAGTATTCAGTAAAAAGGCTACTTGAGTACAGAGTAACTGTTGGATAACAACATCTAATTGAATGTTTATAAATGATGCTGGCAAAAAACAATTCTGGGATTTTAAAGACTAAAATGCCAAAAGAATGCAAGCAAATGCAATCAATATAAAAGAAAAAATTCATGCAGAAGAAATAGTTTTACCAAATTTTTTTCCCCATCTTGAAGCTTTAGAAAACCAATCCTTACAATGAGAATTGTATACAGTATATGTTAGAAAAGTGCAATGAACTTCCACTGTTAATGTCTAGCGTTTAATTTATATTTATATTTATCCAATTTTGCTCAAGCAGAAATAGCAAAAGCTGCAACACAAATACAAAATCCACAACACAAATACAAAAGCTGCAACACAAATACAAAAGCCATTACAGATATTTATATCATTGACTTTCAGGTCAGGGTCTTAAAGAACCCAAGACTTCTGGGTATAACATGTTTCGTGTGTGCTAAATCAGGTTATTGTCAAATGTCCATCATGAATAGTTTTTCAAGTTTTTGCACCATTTGTGCCACCCCATCACTCCTAAAGACTAGGCTTTTATAAGGGCCTGCTTTGAGATTAATTTTTTTCTTTCGTTTTCTCTACGCACCAGCAGCGAGCTGGCTTCCTCAAGGTATGTGTGCTCCAGGACTGGGCTATCTCACTGTCCCCTCTGTATGTCTTTATTTTATGATATCTTCTGCTTTGAGAGACTTAGTTTAGGGAGGTGATGTTTGTTTTTCTCATTCTTGCAAGATGAGTGTCTAACGATTTCGTTTGTTAACTCAATTCACTTATGTTTAACCTTTTATTCAATTCACACACCCCACAAAAAAGCTCACACACATACACAGTACAGTAACACATACAGACCTTTATGTAACCTTAGCTGATGCCCTTGCTCTCAGCTGCCACTGGCTGACATGTCACATTTAGAGGTAGTGAATTCTGTTCATAGATCCTGGCTACAGCCTCTGGTTGCACACAGACACATTAGATATTTAGGTACACACACAACCCCCCCTCTCCCCAACACACACATAAACACCCGCACACCCACTCTCTTCTTGCTATAAGTAGTGAGGATTGCCATTGACTTAATTTGATTTTCAGTTATTTTCAACCCTTTATATGCCCTAACTCTAAAGATAATCCCAAACCTAACCATTATCAGTGCATACCTAACACTAACCCACTTGACACCTTAGCCCCAAACCTAACTGTAAGCAATGTAGCTTGTACTTACCTGCCAAAATTACCTTACTTTGTAAAATGTCTTTGCTCCTCTTTTAAAACTGAAAATTGTCCTCACTCTTAATCTTAAACAGGAACACATCCACAGACATGCACATGTGTAAATTTTCTCTAGGGGAAAGAGGACAGCGAATTAAAGGACACAGAGGAAGAGTCATATTTGACATGAATAGACTCAGACAGCCTTGTATGTCCTCTTCTTTGTTGAAACTAGGTTAAAAATACAGAATTACTTTTTAGTTTTCAGCGACTGAAATCTTACATTGTATTTATTCAAGTGAAACAAAATACGTATCTAACCACTCCTATTTTGGTACAGACAGCACTAATCTTCTCATACAGCTAAAGCCAAGGTGTATGCTCTGCTTGATGATTAGTGGTAGTCAGTGAGTTGCATTTGAGAAAAGGAAATGTCGTAACACTTTAGCAGCATGAACAATGGCCAAAATATTACAGTGAGATAATGTAGCTCCAAACAGCAAGGTTTGAGTAAGGCATCTAATTATCTCTGATAACTATGCAGTTTTGATCTGAGAAGAGAAAGACATGCACAGAATTGAAAAGCGTGGAAATCATAATCTGAAACTCATGACAGGGATGGTTTGGTTCTCGTTTCCCCAAACTCTCCATATTTAAAAACAAATAGTAATAATATTGCGGCTGAATTAAATTCAATTTAATTCATTGTATGTATATAGCCACAATTAACACCACATTGTTAGGATCCTCAGGCTTGCCCTCCAGAGGGCGCCAAGGATCCTCTTCTGCTCTGTGTTTTTCCTTAGGGTTGGAGTTACTGTGGGGATCTGGAGACTACCCTCTGTCTCCAGCAGAGTGCGCCGTGGGTCTTCTGGAGCTGGAACCTTCCTGCACACCTGTTGCTAATCCTCTCATCATAAGACCTCTCCTATTTAAGCGGACTTCAGACCTTGCCTCAACGCCGCAGTGTTGATCTTAGTTGGAAACCTGTCTCGGGTCTGAAGCTCAGGAAAAGCTGCCTCACTGGAAACCTGTCTCTGGTCTGAAGCTCAGGAAGAGCTGCCTCACTGGAACCCTGTCTCTGGTCTGGAGCTCTGGGAGAGCTGCATCACAGGAAACCAGTCTCAAGCCTGAAGCTCTAGGAGAGCTTAACCTGCTAATCTGCCCTGGTGAGCCAACCTGAAGGTTCCTATGTGGAATCACCCTGAAGAATCCTATGTGGATGTTCCCTGTTGTTCTCTGCAATGAGCTGGAAGCTCAGCCTGAAGAATCCTACGTGGATTTTCCCTGTTGTTCTCTGCAGTGAGCTGGAAGCTCAGATCAAGGTCTGCCATGCTAATCCTGAAGCTAGATGCTTAGCTTCTTATAAACTCTGCTAACCAACAGTCTCCGGTCCCAGTCAAGACTCTAGTGAACCAGCCCTGAACCTGTTCCAGATCATATTCTTTATCGTGTCTTTGTGAACCATAATAAACTCTGTTGAACTTTTACCCAGTTTCCGTGTGTGTTCTGCATTTTGGGCTTTACTCTAGAACCCATCATGACACACATAATCTCAATGCAGAGACATTTCAGTCAGATCATACAGTCAGGTTGGTTGAAAGTTTTCTAACTAAGGAAAAGCAGCTGATGCATTGACTCATTGACTTGACAGCAATTTCTCAGACCGGGCGCAC
Organism: Cyprinodon diabolis; assembly: GCA_030533445.1. NCBI lineage: Eukaryota > Metazoa > Chordata > Actinopteri > Cyprinodontiformes > Cyprinodontidae > Cyprinodon > Cyprinodon diabolis. The sequence goes on along the minus strand of CM060073.1, from coordinate 31,782,070 downwards.
ACACATTGACAGTGAGGAGGAAAAACTCCCTTTTAAAAGGAAGACACCTTACAGCAGAGCTAGGCTCAGAGTGAATATCCTTTTGCTGAGGCAGACCTGGGGTTTAAAGAGACAGAAGCATACATACAAAACAAACATAGAAGCATTAGGGTCTGTTTCAATGAGCATGTTTAAGAAAATCAAACTCAAATCCTCAATTCTGAAATTATCTTTCCTAATGTTGGAAACTGAGTTTTCAATTTCATAAAGGGTGCTGTGAGTTAGTTTAATCAACTCTAAGTAGGTCCACTCAGAGTTGAACACACAAGTGCAACAAGTATGAAAAGCCATTATTAGTGGAGCCCAGATTCAACGAGTCACCATGACGAGAAGTTCCAATTTCACCCCAATAGAAATAGAGATTTTAATGCAGAAATAAAGAAAATAAAGACTGTGTTTAAAGGAGAGATACATTGCTGCAACTGCAATGGAGAGGAAGATGGAAAAGGAGAAATTATCAGGACTCCAGTCTGTGTGTTTTTCTTTTGTGTTGTTCTCCCTTCCACCAGCAGGAGGCGCCTGGTTCTGGTCCGCCTACTCACCTGATGATGGTTGCCTCATTAGCAGAGTGCTCTTAAGTTGCTGATTGCCACTACCTCGACGCCAAATGCAAAACATTTCAGAAACCGTATGTATCAAATATGATACATTTGGCATTACAGGGCTAGCCAAGCTGAGTTTTTACTGAGTAAGACTGAGTTCTTGACTACCTGAGTTTTAACTTTGTTTTTGTCTTTGTCTCTCGGCAGGAAGTCTTCCTGCAAACTGGATCTTTTCGGACCTTCACTCCCTGAAGGAATCAACTGATCCTCAAATCGAGCTGGGGATTCAAACAGGAGGTTTGGATCCTTCTTCCTAGAAGAGGACTTTGAGTTAACTCTCTGAGCAAGGGAATCATCTTCATCACAACCCGTTTATGTTCCGCAGGAAATCTGAGTGGCAGTCAGTTTCTCCGTTCACCAACACCCTCCAAGTTCTGGGTAAACCCTGTTCCGCCCTCCACCGAATCAGAATAAGACAGGAAAGCAGCACACAGATTGTAGTCACGTTTCGACTCACGTTTCTCTGGAAACGTGAGTCGTCAACCAGATCCTCTTCTACATATACACGAATGATATTTCCCACTGAGCCTGAACTAATCGTTTGTCTTCCCCTCACCTTCCAGTTCCGGTCGGGCTGAGTTCAGAGCAACTCTGCTCCGAGCCTTAAACTTTTCAATAAAACTTGTTAAACCTTTCACCTGTGTCTCTCTGTTTGGTCTTCTGCATTTTTGGGTCAGATCTTTATTAAAATCATGACAGAAATCTGCTGATTTATTTAATGGGAAAGTTTATATGGAGTCCTGTATGGCAGGCTGTTTTTAAATTTATATAAATATTTGTAGATTGCTAAAATAGATTTTTCCTGGTCAAAATCCCACTCCTAGTCTGAACTATAACATGTAACATATTATAAATTTCATTTTTCAGCAGAAACTGAATTTTAGAAACTAAAAAACAAAATTGTACCAGTAAGAATTAAGTTATATATATCTAGAAATTTTACTCACATTAAGTGGATTTTTTGACATTCATCAGCTTGACTGAATATGTATTTATGATATCTGAAATACATTTCTTCATTTTCTAAATAATGTGCAGACCAGTACCAATAGTAATATGGAGATCTGAAATTCCTTTCTAGACATCCGTAATATTTATTCTAGATTTGAAGAATGTCAATTTGTTTGAGGAAAACAATTTTTTTTTTTTCAGACATCAGAAATGTATATTCAGTCAAACTAATGTATATCAAAATGTCCTGCCTGCCAACAGTCTGCTGTAACCACGATAACATTACAGGGAAAACTACAGTAGTTCATTGCTTGAATGCTAGTGGATCACTGTATCTATTTAGGTAAATCACTTGGAAGTACGAGAAGATGAAGTGTAAACATGTAGTTCAAACAGGTAGGACCTATGCATCAACTCATGGGGTTCCTCCTCATGGTAAGTCTTCCATCTAGGCCCCACAAAATTGGAAAATCCTGGTAACCCCCCTTGACCCACCCCACCCCTCCCCTTTCCCCCATCCCAGTGACACAGTTCTAGTTTTCTATTAATAAAACTATTGATTTATTCATTTTTATTAATCTCAGGAAGTAATAAGTGTGTGGATGCATTCCTGAATTTAAAACTTGAGTTTTTTGCCCCATGCTGTTTGCAGCCAAAAATGTTGTCTTTGTTCTGAATTCCCCTATAGTGGGCAGTTCTTCGAGGTCATTGTTCGGCCAGCTTTCAGCATGTGCATGTTATACTTAACCAAGCAGGAAACAAAGACTTCATAGTATATATATATATATATATATATATATATATATATATATATATATATATATATATATATATATATATACACACACACACACGCACACACACATATATATATATATATAATATAAGAGATATAAATATATATAAAACACAGATATGTCTTGATTGATCAATCTTTGAATGAAGTCTTAGATTTTTTAGTAACCTATTCTGGAAGCAAGATAAACATATTTAATAGTTAAATAGGTGAAAAATATTTATTTATTAAGGATAAAAAAAACAAAACATATTTATGTATTTAATGCAAGCTTCTCTGGTAACATTAAATGTGTATATTTACAAATAGAGATCTTTGCAGGTTTTATTTTATGAAATATGCGGCACATTTGGCTTTCCATACCTGCTCCAGTCACATTTTATCCCAATTATAGATTTTTACTTGTGTGACATGTTTGAATTGGACCACAAATGTTCTTGTCAAAATCTTTCTTAAACAGTTAAGGCTGTACAGTAGGTTTGTCTATTTATTCACTTCCACAGCAAAATTTTTGCAGCCACGGATGCACCATGTAGTCACGTCAGTCATATTCAAAACTTCTTAATCTCTTAACAATACTCATTGGTCCAGTCTTAATTATAACTTACTCTAGCAAAGATAGGAAGCAAAACCTTTGCAAAAACTGCAGAGTTGTTTGCCCCATTAGAGCACTTACAACCTATGACAGCCATCTCAGGCTTTGGCAGGTAAGGGCGATCCAAAGTTCTGTTCGATCTGAAGCTGTTCCTCCAGCTGGAGGCGGCTTCCTCAGGTGATAGCCACTGTACTTTTCATGTTAAAGTGATGGAGCTGCTGCTGTTTTTTTAATACTGACTAAATTTGGTATTTTAGATAAATTATATTCAAATTTTATCATATGGTTCCATACATGCTGTGCTCCATTTACAAAAAGGAAAATAAAGAGAATATTAACTTGATCCTAAATTCTGTATAATAATTATACCATTTTTAAATTCTTTTTGTTCCTATGTTTCATTTGTTGTCAACCAGTGTGACACAAGACTCAAACCCTGGCTGCCTGCCTCTCCAAGACCCCTTCAACTGCTGGATTGTGCTTGTGCTGGATTTCACCAAGGCTCTTGATGAAGCCGACATCCCGATAGAGAAAGCCCCCAAGCTGGTTGCTTTTTTGCAGTAATACTGCAAGCAGGGTGGATCCCTTCCAGCTCCATCCCACCCTCGCCCTCACTACCTACCAGAGCTGTTCCCTCAGTATGTGGAGGACATTAGGCGTGTTGTAGAAGGAAAGGCTGTCTATTCGATGATCTATTAGAGGAGATCTATTAGATGAGACAACAAATGCCTGGCTATCGTGTGCTTGCCATTCCTCTGCTATCTGTTGGTAGTCCACCTATCGCAGCAGACTTAATGTTCATTGTAAGAGTTCACAGCAATGTCCCAGGCAATAATTTCTTCCATCAGCAACAACATCAATTTTAATGATGTCTGGGATTTTGTCACTGACGCAGCAAGCTACATGAAGAACGCCTTTAACACCATGCTTAATGACCTGTACCGACACGCAGTACATGTAACATGTCTGTCACAGGTCCGAAACTTGGTTCTGGAGGTCTTCCCTGATAGCTTTGAGGACCTTAACAGGGTGTTTGCACTTGTGAAGATTGTGGTCTGTAAGGCACCTAAATGCTGTCAAGAGCTCCGGGCCTATTTGTAGCCATTCCTGTCATGCCAGTGTTTGCTGTCATGACCAGATGGGGTTCCTAACTGACCAGTCGAGTATCTTGCAGACGACCTGGATGTTTTATGTGACTTAATTTGATCTTTACCACTGTCATCTAAGGCTCATTGGGACCTAAGAGTGCTGCTAGAGGAGAAAGAAAGTGCCATAAAGGCCCAAGCTATCTTCATTGTTTAGCACAGTGCTGAGATCAAGACCACACACACAATATTACAGGATACTTCCAGGCCCTCTGCTGCCACCATCCACAGTCAACTAAAGAATCTCCTCATGCTGTTTGAATATGGCCACAGTGTAGAGGCTGACAGTTCACTTTCCAGGACCACAGCATAACCGAGACAACTGGACAATGACAATTGTGCTGCCTGCACTCAGCTCTTCCAAAATACCATGGCTTATTGTGCTGCAGAATGTGATAAAGACATGCCCCAGCATGGAGCTCTTCAGAGCCCTCCCAGTTATCAACCCAGCAAAGGTAGATGGTGTGAGAAAGAGCCTACAGGAATACATCCAGGTGACCCCTGCCCTTACACTGTCAGCTGAGGAATGGCACTGCTATATCCACCTGGACAGGAGAGATGCTGAGGTGGTCCACTCTGTGGAGTGGTGGACTTCCAGGGAGGACAGAATGGCCATGCTTGCTCCAATAGCAGCATTGTATCTTTATCTCCTCACTACCTCAGTGGATGCTGAGATACTTTTCTCAAATTATACAATGCTGCTAACACAATACAGATGGAGCTTGACTGGCTGACTGTTGAATTTAGCAATTAGCATCATTTTGATGTTGTTTTCACAGGTTTAAGTATTTAATTGACAAACGGTCTTTGACTGAAAAGGTTATTTCTTTTTAACACAGAAATATACTCATGCAGAGCATTTTGCTAATAATTAAATATTCCTTTTACTGAATGTTAGAGTCAGTTCTGAGAATCCCTGTGGTTCACTGATATAGAGAACTATGTTTCTCTCAAACAAGAATTTGCACATTAATGTGCAAATTGCCCCTAATTTATTCTTAGATAAAAAATTAACAAAGCCAATTTGATGTTTCTAAATATTGCCTGATGATGATGTTTATAAAGTAGACATAAAAGCAAACTGTTCTATTTCAATGTTCAAAACCAAACCTATTTAAAAGAAATAAAAACATGTGAGTTTTTTTTTTGTTTTGTTTTGTTTTGTTTTTTTGCCGTACATGCTTGCTACAGAATCTAAAAAATCTAAACGTTGGTTGTGTTTTGTTTGCCCTATATTTGCTTATTTGTTAATATCTTCATTACACTATTGAAAGAGAATTATTTTTTATTGGCAGACAAATAATTTTCTTTTTAAATGTTTATGTATGCCAGTTTGAATAGATTCTTAACCATCAAATAAAATGTCAAACAAGAATGTTGACTATATGGTGACTGTTTTCTACAATGTGGTACTTTTTGATATATGCATAACTCTACTTCTTCCTGAACTTCAGCCAGCTTCTTTTTTTCATGCCTTTCATCTCTGGACAAACTGATTAATTCTATTGTGTCTGACCTCAGTGAAGAAACTGGCTTTTAGAAAATAGTGAGGTTGTAGATAGAGCCCATTGCTTGTTCTCTCCTGTTCACATCAATTTCATTGGAACTTATACATTGCATTCTATTGATTGCAAATCAGATCTCTGAGACAAGTATCACCTCTAAATTGTCAGCTATCAATAAGATTTCTACAAAAAAAAAGCTTTTAAATACAATGTGTCTGCATCCTGTGCTGAAAATGTATGCTAGTTCACAGTAATATTTGGGGGTCGAGATGACGCAAGCACTGCAGTAATGTCTGAGTGATAGTGATAAAGCCGTGATGGGTCTGCTTTACTAACCCCTACCCAACAATGACACAATTTTAATACAGAATTTGTTAAAGGTTGTGTTGTGGCTCAGAACGTATGGAGGATTGTACCAGATAAAGAATGTTGAAGGAGAAAAAAAACTCTGCAGAATCCCACAGATTTACCCCCCGAACAACCACATAAAAGAATAGAGAATGAATAGAATTAGGGCTGCAACTAACGATTATTTTAAAAATCGATGAATCGGCCGATTATTTTTTCGATTAATCGATGAATCGGAAAAAATATATTTTTTATATTAACCTCTTTATTCCAAAATAAACATTTTAGACAGAACAAACAAGCACACAAGTACAGGTTGCTCATTAACTGTACTGGTGCAATATGAAAAATAAATGTTTGTGTTAAAACGACGCAAACTTACATGAGAAATGTAGCTGTACATACGCAAAATATAGGGTACTTTGTTTCATAAAGTGCATAAAAAGTTTGTTGTTGTTGTTTGTTGTTTTTAAAAGCCCCTAAGGGGTTCAATCAATAGGTCCCCCCATTTCAATAAATGAGTTTTTTTTAGACTAGAATAGTTCTGCCTTTTAAGACAGGAAAGTATAGCAGTTAAAGTTGCTACTTGAGAAAATACTTAACCATAGAGATAAAAAATAGCCCTGTGATTCAAATTATAAATTGTATTTGGAATAAAAATGAGAGAACTAGGGGTGCTAAAAAACACATCCTCCAAAGACAGATATTTACATGGGAATGTGGCATATAATTAATTGACATATTACTGATCTTGCTGGATTTTATTCTGTTTACTTCCAGAAATTGCAGGATCTTTACTTTATCTTTGCCAGAAGATTTAAACTTTAAAAGCCTTGCCCTCATAATTTGCAAGTTAATTTATTTATAAAGTAAATATAAACGCTGCTTAAGCTAATTCAAATGAAATTAAAAGTAAAATAAGTAGCCAACCTTATCACTGTCTGTAACCTACTAACAAGGTAAGGAAAGCATCAGATGGGCTACCTGAGAAACTAACGTTACGTTTCCCCACTTTAAAACGAAACAAACATGGTGGTTCCGTGCCAGGTTCATTTGTTTTGACAAAAGTTGCATGTTACGACTTTTTTCACTTTACAAAGCGCAGGCTATTTTAATTATTGTGATAAATTATCGCCGTCAACCCCGGCGCATGCGGCTTCATTTGCAGTCTGGAAGCTGAGGGTAAACATCCTGCGGCTCTGACTGCAGCGCTGAGAGGGACTCCTGCGGGAGGGAGAACGGGGTTGGGATGGGGGAGGCGCCCCACGGCAGAGTAGGAACGATACATGCTTTCACATAAGAGTCTCCAAAAGTCGCCAGTGACACCGTAAAAAGTCGCCAGATTTGTCGCTAGTCGCTTTTTAAAAAAAATAGTCGCTGGAGGGGTCTGAAAAGTCGCTGAGTTAGCAACACTGCACCTGCGGCGCTGACAAGCTCTGCCGTATTTTTTTTCTTCCCCCGTTTCAGTCAAGTGGATATGATGACGGCGGCGGCGGATGACGCATTAATCGCGCGACACAACTAATCGATGATGAAATTTGTTGCCAACACTTTTAAAAGTCGATTTTTATCGATTTTATCGATTCGTTGTTGCAGCCCTAAATAAAATAAAGTCCATAGATTCTGTTTTGATTTAGTCATTAGGTGCCTCATAAAGGATTAGTATTAGCATCTTGTCATCCAAACAACCACACAATTCTGCATAAGCCATTTAATCTTTCCTACCGACTCCCTCAGCCTCTGATGCATTAGCCCCTGATGCTAACTCATTCCCAGGATAGTGCCTTTGAGGCTGATAGTTTTTAAGTACCTCAAGAACTTTGCTTCCTAGATGTGATAGCAGGAATTTTCTCCGTCAAACTGCAACAGCAGTCCCCTTCCATGCATCACTGCACCTGGAACTTGCTTGGGCCCATAATCTGTTGGCTCTCCTGTAACGGCTCTTTTGTTATTCACTCTGGGGGCTTCTGATCCTTTCCCACTATCTTCGGTGTATGTAGACATATTTTCAGACATGCTAACCTAGATACATAAGACACAGGTGACATTTTCTATTGTAGAACTAGTAGCCACACTGCCCCGCACTGACTCAAACACTGAGAGACGGACACAGGGAGGCTCTGCCTTTATTATCTTTCTATAGTAGAGCATAGCCTTCCACTTTACAAAGTAGTGGCAAACCAAAAAAAAAATAAAACACAACAGTGGCATACATTGTACTCAACACTTGAACTTCTTCCTCAGTTGTGGGGGTAAGGTCTAATTTGTCTATACTGGGGAGAATCATACACTCCAATGGTCCATGGTGACAAGATGGAATATTAGATGCCATGGTCAGACCTATTTAAGTATGATTGCAATTAATTAATGCAATTTCAGTTCATTATAAATGACTGACCAAATGTATAATGTACATGGGGTACACCCTGGACAGGTCGCCAATCTGTTGTAGGGCAACACAGAGACACACAAAGACACACAACCATGCAAACACTTTGGCATGTACTCTGGCTTACTCCCATGGACTGTGGTAGGAAGCCAGAGTACGTGGAGAGAACCTACACATGCACAGGGAGAACATGCAAACTCCAAGCCAAAATACCCTGGGCTAAGAATCAAAACCAGAACTCTCATGCAGCAAGGCCCCACTATGCAGCCAATCTCAGATAACCCAATCAAATCAAAAGTAAAATCAAACTTTTGTAGACAGACAGGACATCATTAGTTTAGGAATAATAGGAATTTCACTACAATTGGCCTTGATTTTCCAGAATTGTGTTTAGGATTTCCAGTCAAATGGGCTTTTCACATCTCAATAGTTTTTTAATCAATTTACAGCATGTCTTCATAAATTATCTGACTTTCCTTTCAGTGTCATACCTTGATTTAAAAGTATAATCTTGAGGCCGTCCATCAATTATAACATTATTTCGACAATTTTAAATTTCTAAGGAGTCAGCTTGATAAGATGTCTGACTTAGAACACTGGGGAGATAGGCCTAACTGTTGCATCTGAGATTCAAATAAATTAACCTTTTGCCCCATTTCCATCAGGCCGTCAATATGAACCTTGGAGAACTGACCTCTTTAATTACACCATTGAGTCATGTTTAGACAATATCCAGAATCATTTTATGCAATCCAATCCATTCCAATTTGTTAAGCACTTAAAAACAACCACAGCTGACCTAAATGCCATACAGGAAATGAAAGACAAGAAGTTTGACTCTTGGTTGTTCATTGTTTCAACATAAAATGTTCTTTGCTGTTCCAAGATGTCTTTTAAAACTTCAAAAGTGATAAATTCCTCCTCATTCTGAAGTTCTGTTTTTGACTTGCATGACATGCGTGCAATGAGGGAAATATTTTTCCAGGAGCAACAATTTGAATTAAAAATAAATAAATATGATGGCTCTCGAAACTTTGATTCAAGTGTCACAACATACCTTGTTGATCTTAACCAATCTCGTAAAGGGCCTCCACAACCATATTTAAGCTGTAAATATCTCTTTTGACTGTGGACCCTTTCTATCACACTTTTGAACTTGAAATTAATGCTCGGAGAGTGTATCTCGCCAGCAGATTTTGTCACATACCTGTCATGTAGTGTCAATGACAATTGTGCATTCAGCAGACCATCAAATGGAACATATAAAAAGAATTAAGTTTTAAGTATTCACTTCTATAAATTTTATGTGAACTTTCTTTCTTTTTTTTTTGGAGTAACAGCAATTCTGTTTATTATAAACTGTAAACAAATTACTTTTATTCACAAAACTAATACATTTATTTTATTATTATTTTATTCTTTAATTCCTTATTGTGGAACAAATGAACTCCAAGGGATTGTTTACTATTCATACATCCTGTCTGTATAAATATGAGTTGAGAGTGGTGGATTGGATATGGAACCCATCCCATCGGCCCTTAATCCATTTGTGTATAAAAAATGGTTGGTGCCAAAATCAGCATTTATGGAAAATGGGAGCCATGGAGTAAAAAGGTCAAAGCAATATAAATTTGACATGGAGGCAGAAAGGGAAGCTTTTTTTATCTTCTGGATGTGGGAGGGTTCTAACCTACAGCAGTGAACTTGTGTTGTGTGGAAAAAGCCCTTTCCCTCACTTAAAGGATTTATCATGTGTTGTATCCTTGTTAACAAGATTATGGTATTTGTTATCCAATGGAACCATCAGTGCTTGGTAAGCATAAAACATGTATGATAAAGAATGTGTTGCAAACATTACACAAGTTACTTTTTCAAGTCTCACTCTACTGGGAAGACCCAAGGCAGCAGTTCTGCAAAGACTTTCTGACACACATTTCCTAAGTCATTAGGAGTGTGTGTGCATGCATTAATTATTTCATACCATCTAATTATGTAATTTGTCAACAGGGGTAAACAACTAAGGCCTATTCAGCTTGCATTGTAGCAGCCAATCTGTGACAAAGACAGTTGAGGGAGGGTGGAAAAAATATAGAGAAATATAGAGAATTTAAATGAATTACTGATTTATATGTCCGTTCAACCTTTCTTGTGTTTTTTGTTTTTGTTTTACAGCTACCACATTTGAGTCTAGAATGCTCTTGAAGCAAAACATAACAGAAAGTATAAACTACTCAATTTTAAGTTAGAAAGCCTTCTCACCTATTCATCAAACTGGTGACAAAGTAGGACTTAAATTTTATCTTAAATAAAGTAAATGCAAAATTAAAAGATGGGTTTGGTTCGAGATGTGGACAGGAAGAAGATTTAAACCTAACCCTAAGCAGGATCAAACCCATCTTCATTTGAGCGACCCCAGAGTGATCCATGTAGCACAGCACACTGTTATAGGGTTCTTGTTTTTTCTTGTTCTTTTTCAGATTAATGGCTTTAATGGATCTCTAGGCCTGATTTGAGAAGTGCTTGATAAAAAATATTTTCTCATTTTAATGTAACTTACTGTAGTTCTTCTCTATTATCTTGTTTTTTTTAGTTATGGTATTTCCATTTTTATAATTTAACATTCCAGAGTGTTGTAAATGTGTGACATATTTTTTGTTTGTTAAAAATTCATACGTTCCAAAAGTCATGAAAATGTTAATATGACAAGGCAGCTTTTAACAACATCAATCAGACAGTTAATGAATACAAATCAATGAATTTGGGGATGGCACATAAAATTGGCTCTAATAATTTCAAACATGGACATACAGTATTATCTGTGTTCTAGCAATTGAAGGTTTATCAGTTATATTTTTTTAGCCCCAAAAAACAAGGCTAAGAAAAAGATTTTTTTTTTATAGATAATAAACTTTAAAAATGTAAAATATGTCTATCTGAGAACACCATATTGAAAAACAGAAGCTCAACCAAATTCAACATATTCTCAAATGCTTCCGTTCCCTTGAAAGCAGAAAGGCATCCATCTGCATCTCAGTCTGTCCATCTTTTCGTCTGCTCCCTCTCTCTAGTTCAGTTTTTTGCAAAACATGTAAGTATGGTTCTTCATTTTATCCCTCCTCATTTTTGCCCTGCCTTTGGAAATCCTTTTATCCTTTTTTTCCCCTTCGTCAGCAGTCATCTTTCCCATCACCTCACAAGCTGTTCTGAGCTGATCTAACATTCTCTCTTTCCAATCCTGGTTCTCATCTCTTTGGTCACCTTGCATCCTGCTGACTCTCACCTCAACTTCTAACCTGCACACCATGCCTTCATCCACCAGCCAGTTTCCGCTTCATCCTCTCTTCTCATGTCACTCTCCTTCACCACTAGTCCTTTTCTACTTTACACCTTCTGTCAGAGGCGTGCACAGACATTTTGGGGGGCAGGTGCTCAGGAGGTGGGGGAGGGCACTTTTTAGCGCACATGGAACACTTAATTATATTAAAAAAATATATATACACACGCATGTTGAATGAAATTTGACTTTTATTTGTAACATTCTCTAAACGTGAGTTTTCAATGGAAAAAAGTCACAGCACCAACAGAAACAGTGGTCTCCCTCATCCTGGTCTTGTTCTGTCTCTGTGTCTTCCCTGAACTCTTCCTCATCTCCTGTCCTGGTAGATGTTGATGGTATAGAGCTTCCTTGCTGTGACTGGCTACAGTATAATAATAATAATAACAATCATGACAATAATAATAATAATAATAATAATAATAATAATAATAATAGCTTTAACAAATATGCCACATTAGTTTAAATAATGGGCTATTAGGGCAACATGACTGGAAGTCTTGTCACGTGGATATGACTTATGGTAGCCTACAAAATAATAGCTATTTTAATACCTGCTGATTTTGTACAAACCTCTTAAAAATAAAATGTGAACAGCTTTTAAGACTTTTCAATACTATTAATCCTCCTTTCTTGGCATTGTGCTGCAATTACTAAATCAATATACAATTAAGACAATAAAGAAACCAAAATGTGTTTATGTTTCCTAACAAAACCTATACAACAGAAAACGTTTGTCTTAACACATAGATTTGCAATTGCAAACTCTAGCGAAATTATTTGTAGCCTATGTGGTCGTCCTCACGTTTTCTGTCATTGACTTGGGCTACAGTGTAAAACTTTATCTAGCCTAACTAGTTTATCAGGTGACCAGTTGGCAAAAATGCTTGTTTGGTGCTGCTGAATGAGACATTTTAATGCACAACAAAATGATTTTGCTTGATCTGTATATTACCTGGCTAATGGGGCACGGGAGAAGCAGCCTGTCAGCGACCGTTCCTGCTATCTGAAGAGGCTTACTAAACTGCTATGATGCTGCGCATCTGGCATGCCCTGCGGGCGACCGCGCGAGTTCACGTGACAAAGGAAGAGAGAGAGGCTGGTCGGGTGTGCGCAAGGAGGTGGCTTATTTCGGGGCATTGTTTCAGTCGTTTTTAATGGCTCAGGTTTTCAAAAGATCATTTCAAAACCAACCTCAGTAAAATCTTAATAATATTAATAATAATAATAATTAAAAAAAACGAGTTTCAAAAGGGCATTTTCGTTGATAAAGGGCAAACTTCCTAGTGCTTTAGCACCACCTAGTGTCTCTGTGTGCACGCCCCTGCCTTCTGTTTATTCCTTCTGTACTCTGCCTCCTTTTTCTTACTTTTCCTCCACGTTTCACTCTCTGCTTTTCTTCACCTATTTCTGCGTCTTAGCCTCTTTTCATCTGTGCAACAGATCTCACCCTGCAGGTCTTCATACCCCTGAGAGAACACCACCATCTGCTCAGTTTTCTTCCTCTGCCTTATTTCTTTAAGAATAAAATTTGCTGTTTTTTCCCCAAACCTGTTTCCTTACTTCCCCTCTATGTTTCCAGCATTTAATTGTTCTGCAACAATATGCCCTCAGAATAGGTAACACCTTTACAGAGCTCACATCTACCAAACAAAAGCATGAAATCCTTCCTTTTTCCTTATTCATGTTTTCATGAATCACTGTCACATAGGATCTGATGTAAACATTTAAATGTAATTAAATATACAGTAAAAATGCATTTTTATTACAAATTCTGATAAAACAGTGAAACCACACAGATTTTCCAAAAATAAGAACTGAGTAGTATAAGAACAGAAAGACAGAACCAAAAAAAAAAAAAAAACGATTTTTGTTAAAAGGCCTTTTACGAAACCCAAGTAAAAGCTCTAAATGCATTTTCCTCTTCTGATTGAAAGTTTGCGACTAGTTTTAAATGATCTCTAAAACCTGACAGACTGGTGCTCAGTACTCAGTGGTGCAGTGGTCTTGGGTAAGAAGGTCATGGGTTAGATTCCTGGCCTGGGGTCTTTCTGCAAGGAGTTTGCATGGTCTCCCTGAGCATGTGTGGGTTTTCTCTAGGTACTCTGGCTTCCTCCCACAGTCCAAAAAATGACTGGTAGGTTAATTGGCTTCTCTAAATTCTCCTTAGGAGTGTGTGTGTGAATGGTTGTTTGTCTATGTGTTGCCTTGCGATGGACTAGCGACCTGTCCAGGGTGTACCCCGTTTCTCACCTGTAGACAGCTGGAGATAGGCACCAGCGACCCCACTTGGGATTAAGTGTGTCAGAAGATGGATGAACTTGGTTTCTGCAATGGACTGGCAAGGTGGAGCCTACCTTTAGACTATTGGAGACAGTCTAAAGGTGGGAAACAAATTGTTTTTAGGTCATCTCTGGTATGATTGCCCTGGACATGCTGGAGGGACTATGTCCATCGGCTGGCCCTGGAAGGGTTCATGCTTCCCTCAGAAGAGCTAAAGCAGGTGTTTGTGAAAAGGGTAGGCTGGGATTCTCGACTGAATCACAAACCGCACTAACCAGTAACGCTTAAATATGGAGTGTCACTCCCAATGAAGTGTCACTAGCAGCTGTGGAAGGTTGAACATGGTGGTGGTGGTGGTGGGGGGGGGGGGGGGGGTGGGGGTATAAACGAGAATGGGATGGCTTCTTCCCTCCAATGAAAAGGGAAAACAGCCATTGCTATGGCAACACACTGATGCCCCCCGTGTGCGTGGCTGTAGCTCTGTGGCACAGGGGGCATAAAAATCAAACATTTGACCCTCTCTTAAAACAAATGTATACAACCAAATACAACAATTTCAAAGAGGACCTTCCCTTTTTAAATTAATTACTTTTTTTGACTTGCAATTTTCCGTCCGTCTGATGAAGATGCAGTAAACCAGAGCAAGTTTCCGATAGTTTCCTCGGGCATCAGGTCACTGTTAGGCCCGCTTCCAAATTCAAGGGAGCCTGAATATTTGAGCGAGCGTGGAGCGATTTCGCCGGAGTCACTGAAGGTCCACAGATTCACAGCAGCCCATATCTGTTCTGTTATGTTCTGTTTTGTTTCAATAAACATTTTGAACTTTTCCTCCAGAAGGTATTAGCTTTCAAGTGACATGTCACACATGTAATTTGGGCTTACAGTTCCTTAGTATTTGCTTTTCCATTCGGGTATGCAAAAAGGTGAGGATTACTTAAACAAGGTGAATGTTAATACAGGATAAGGAGTTATTTATAATTGCATTTATGAATTGTGGTTTTTAAATCTCCATTTAGAAATAGGATTTGAAAATACATTTTCAAAGTCCAGTATTTATTTATTGATTAATAAATAAAATACAACATCTTTTTTACATTTTTATTTAAATTGCCTGATTAAAATGTTAATTTGAAATGGCTTGTTCATTTCATTGACTCACAACGTCCTTCATACACATCTGCCAGATTGCATAATGAAAAATCCTATTATTTGGATTGGAAGAAAGTGAGGAGAGGGGTATGAACAGCAGAGAGGATCACCGGGGCCCCTTTTCCCTCCATAAAAGACATTTCATCCCAGTGCTACGTGTCCTGAGCCTGTAACATCATCAATGACCCCTCTCATCCCCACCATGGACTGTGCTCCCTGCTGCCCTCTGGAAAGAGGCTTCACAGCATTCAATGAACACCCAACAGATTCTGCAGCAGCTTCTTCCCCACTGCCATCAGAGAGCTTAACTTTTGAAAAAAACTCTAAATCATGTCACAGACTCTGCCTCACACTGGTAAAACCAAACCAAAACACTACAAATTTGCACCATATATATTTAATGCTCTGAACTTCCAATTCAATGCATATTCGCACCATGTTTTCTTCTCCCACACTGCTGCACTTTATGGAATGGAAATATTCTGACAGCTGTACAAAACGAAATTCTGTATACACTCTGCATATACAAATTGACAACAAAAGTTGTCTAAGTATAAGTTCTAGGAAAACATTTAACTCAGAAATACCATATACCTGTTTATTTTAAGATTTTTTTTTAATTAGGCCTTTTAAGATATACTATATTTTAGAGCGGGGTTGTGAAACTTTAGTCCCTGTTCCAAGATAACTAAAACAGGTGATCAGATGAATTATAATAAATGTATCTAAAAAACTTCACTGCAAATTTACAGGTGTTAATTCATCCATTGTATTCAGGTTTGTTGGACCAACACTCTTTATGCTTTTACAGTGCCTCTTTTTATTTTTTATATTCAGTCACTATGTATTTGACATAAAAATGGGTCAGGGGTGAAAAAGGCGAGAAAGATTAAAACCCTCTCGGGGAGCTTGGGGCCCACTCACCCAGAAGAACATTTTGTAATTTACATTTAAAAATGACTGTCTAGTACACTCTAATAGAATAATAAAGCAAAGTTAAAGGACTGCATGATATAAATTATTTATACATTATCAGTGGTGAAAATCTCACCAGTCATATTTTTTATTCACATATATGCACATATATTTTTTTTATCATAAGACTATGTAAAAGTATTTAAAATAAGTGCCCATTCATCACTTATTAACAGTAGTCAATGGAAATGTTTTTATTGATATGGAACTATCAGGGATAGTAATTTTTTATCTAAACTGTAACACTTGCTGATGCAAAACCTACGATATATATACCGTATATATATATATACATATACCGTATATATATATATATATATATATATATATATATATATATATATATATATATATATATATATATATGTTTTGTTGTAAAGAAAATAGCTTTAAAAATGTGCAGTTATTATAATCCTGGATGAGCAAAAACTGATGTTTTATAGAAGCGGTTCAGCATTCAATTCAGGAAAAAAATGCTGGGAAATGAAGAACACGGTGCCTGGGTGGACTGATTAAAATGATTTGGTTATAAAGTCGTCTAATAAAGGTTTCAATTACTTAAATACTATTATTTCATAGACACCAAATCAAAGCATGAATCTTTGTTGTTAATTTTTGTTTTATTTTTAGATTTCTCTTTTTCTTTTGTATCTTTGTGTTTTCACGGTATGGGGGCTGTTTGTGTTATGAATCACTGCTTCTCTCTTGTTGAGGAGCTGTTGTTTCTTGAGAGATTAGAGCCAAAGAACATTGTGCTGCATGCACTTGCTGTGTTTTGGCATCTATTTCTTTGGAATATGTGACTATTTGAGATTGCATATGGTAAGGCCCATACTTCATCAACAGACTGCACCTGTGTGGGAGATCAGTATTATGGGGTTTTATATAACATTTTATAAAGATATACAAAGGAGCTAAATTGGATGTTTGTGTATTTTTATGCTATGTGGAAGTTAGAGACCAGTTTATTTACCAACATATCCACAACCCATTGCTCCGAAAACTACACAATCAAGATAGCATCAGAATTTCAATATACATCAGTTTAAAATCTTTAAAGTGATGGGAATCTTGTTAAAGTAAGAACTATCCTAACCTTCACATTTTAATAATTTTTAAAAATCTATCACTGAGGAGTAACTGCTTCAAAAACTGCTTAGGAGGCATGATATACCACCTACATAAATAGCTAATTATGCTTTATGTTGTGTGTCTTATAAGTAGTTCAGGAGATCAAACTCTAATTATTGAGGGCAGGTATGATGAAACTTCAAATGTGGCTTCACACATATCACTCCAAATGTTCACTCTGTCATTCACTGCAAAAAGTTGCAGTGCAGCAGTCCGCACTCAACGTGTGTAGCACCTGCCTCCACATTGCCTCTTATATGGATCCCTGCGTGGAATTTTAGAGATTGACACAATTTGCTCTGTCACAAATAGACTCGAGGATAGCTGCAGGTCATGATGCAATGCAACAGACTTGATGAGAATGAACACATACACTAGAACAGCTTCTGTGAAGAGAGCACTGAACTGCTAAATACTGCAGGCTCCCAGTTTGCAACATGAATAAGATATACATGGTCTTAGGCCATACCGCGATCGCTGTTCTGATTTCAGTGGAGCCCAGAAAAAAAAGTAGCTCTGAAGACAGTCCTAAGATCATACATTCTCAAACTCTGATATAACAAATAATCATGGGATACCGTTTAATTAATTTGAGATGAAGATAGTTGTTTAAGGAAAGGATAAGCTACAACAAAAACGTAAAAAAAGGCTTAATGACTGGTACATGGACATTTTAGTATTTTTAGAGGTTCTAGAGGAGTCATAGGTTGTGAAAATGATGAGAGCCTTTGTGCTTCTCTTTGTATGCAACTCTGTTTTTCACTTTTCCAATCTTACTCAGTTTCCCTTTTGTCCCCCTCTCATTTTTTCTGCTGGTCAGGTTAATGGGTCTTTAACCTTGTGTGAATGAGCTAGGGACTTTTGGTGTGATCGCCCACTCTAGAACTATTCCCCTTCCAATTAGGCTGAGGCGCTGGCCTGGAGACAGCCACAGTGTGCATAGTGATCCTCAAAACATAGCCTGAGGTGCCCACAATGAGGGCCATTATAGTGGTTAATGACAAGGATAATGGAATACAGATGCAAGCATTCGCACACACACACATTACCCCAATACACCCCCCCATCCCACCCCATCTCACACACACACCCACACACATCACACACAAACAAATTCATAGAGTATAAATCCCACTGGGGAATTTAGTATACAATACAATAAGGACATTATTGAGATCATCAGACCTGAAGTGATTAATTTTTTCAACAGATTGCCTGATTTGATACTGCACAGCACACTGTGTGTGTGGCTAATATATTTGGGATTGTAATAAGCCTGCTATCAGTCTAATGCATAATCAAAATCATTTTGACTGCAACTGAAAATGGCAGTTTCCCAAAATGAACTAAATGCCCTGGAGACTAAATTGGATCAGAGTCAATTCACAATGTATGTTTGAAACATACCAAATATCAGCAGAATATTTGTTATCCAGCTTCTGTCGTGTAGGAATGAATAGGGAGAGACTTGGGCTACATCCACACTAGAGATGCAACTGATTGATTAATGAATTAGTCAATTAATTGACAAGCAGGTTTATCATTTTACTATGAAGATTTTGAATGACATGAAGGGTTAAATATTTTTGCAATATGTTGAATTAGAGAATGGAACATCAATACATTTTAACAATCGTTGCAGCTTTATTAAATACTGAATAAGAAAAGCTGCCTAGTTTCAGAAAATTACAAAAGTCAAGACTAGTTTTGCAAAGTTAAATTCGCTATATTAATTTATACCTCTAGATCGATGTTTCCACCTCAATGCCAGTTGCTTCTCCTGTACTATGGCCTCCGAATACTGATCTTAATCAACCAGAAATTAGAAATTAAACAAACATTTTGACAAAATGCATTTTTTTTTACAACAGTGGTGGTTCTAGGAAATTTTAACAATGTTGTCCAGGCAGGCACCAGTGTGCACAGAGGGGTGGCTGATAACTTAGGCACTGAAGTAGTTATCATCCACCAAACTGATCACAATAAACCTACATCAAAATTTAAAATCAAATCAAGATGGAGCATAATTTCATGAAGCTATCAAAGCTAAGCCCATATTTATATATCGTTGCTGTTTAAATAAATTCATTGTTCTGCATAATATATCTATTAAATTGGTTGGGCAGGTCATCTTTATCTCTAATGAAATGGAAGACTCCTCAATGCAAACACAAGCTCATAAAACAAAAAGAATTATTGAAAGAGCATGAATTCTGCATTAGAATTTATTTGCAGTGTATTGTTGTGAAGAATTATTTGCTGTATTTTCTGTTACTTTTTGGTTAATACACTAAATAAAAAAACATATCAAAGTAGGATATTCTACAACCTGGTATCACTGCACCCACCCTCTGGTTTAGAGGAGAACTGCTTGTTCCAGAGGTGGTGAATGACATCCTGGTGAGAACCAAAGAAAACTGACCTGGTAAGAAGGCACAACAGTGGCCAATAATTGGCAAGTGGGGGGCATGACAGGGGCCAACAGGGGCCATTGCCTGGTCCCTGTTTTTGCCCATGTACTGAAATCACACAGAGCAAAAATTTGATAAAAATGTATTTTCCCTTCATTTAAGAAGGTTAGACAATTTGCAGATCAAAAAAGTATTATTTATGTTTAAAATAATAATAAAAAATCTACATTATCTTATGTTATGTCCATCCATCCATCCATCCATCCATCCATCCATCCATCCATCCATCCATCCATCCATCCATCCATCCATCCATCCATCGATTTTCCGTCACGCTTATCCCTGCTGGGGATAGGGAGCAGATTCAACAATATATGTCAAACCCTATTTAATAAAACTGACAGAACCTTTCTTTTGTCTCATGATTCCCTGCTGCAGTGTTGTGCATGAATATGTTCACTAAATATGTTAATATTTTTAGTTAGTTGTTAACTAAAAGGATCAGTTTTGAAGTAATGAACGTAAACAAGAGCATCATTCACTCTTGATATAATGAGCGACACACTGCTAAGCTAACAGCAGTTCAGATCAGCATGTCTACTGTTAATTAGTAATAGTCTGCACAATTTAGACTCATCTATTATTTCTGATGCCAGTTTAGCAGAGTATATGGCAGTTTTATGAACTAGCAAAGGAAGACTTGGACAGAAACAAAACTCAAGTTTTTGTGCAACCTGTGCCCATCGGGACTTAAAAAACTAATCTGTACATGAGCCACATCCACTTAAAGTTTAAAGCATCCTAGCTATATTGGGAAATAACTGCTACTGAGGAAGTTAAGAAATCATTTTTGATACAGATTTTCTCAGCAGAACCTGAATGTACCTGTATGTTTCTGAAATATTGTGCAATTTAGCTCAATAAAGGTTTCAATTCACATACAGTGTACCTTGACTGCATTGAGCATATTCCATTTCCATTATGTTCACACATTTAAAGGGTTAATGTGAGGTGCAATTGTGCAGGATTGTCACCTAATTTACCAAATGAACTTGAACCAGCTCATTTTTTGTGAACTTAGTTCATTCTTTGAAAAAGTAAACTATGAACATGAATTAGTTAATTTTCTTATGTGTAAACTAAACTTTGAGCTTGTTCTTTTTAATTATAAACTGGCACAGCATTGCCCTGCTGTATTATGGTACCCTGGACAGTATTATCTGTCGAGGTCTTTTTGTATCCATAATAATTACTATTAAAAGGAGCTATAATATTTAAGCATCCGAATGCAACAACAATCTTGCTGTCATAATGTTTAGTTGGGTTTAAATGCACTGAAATAATGTTGAAACTACTACAAATGTTAATATTATTGCTCTGAAGTTGTAATGATGCAAAACATCAAGTATGATCACTTTGAATAATCAAAATTAATATGATTTGTAAAAAGCTGGGATTTCTATTCAACAACATGTTGCTGTTCAGCTCTTTTTTCATTATTGTAAAGTATGTTTTGTCACGGTTTTTGTTATATTGTGCTTTACTTTGCTCTATGTTCCCTAGTTTTATTGGTTTAATTTCTTTTTTGTTGTAATTTGTAAATTATTTTGTTACTTCTCATGTTTTTCTGTTGTCCTCTGTAGCCCTCTTGTGTGTTTGTGTGTGTGTTCCTTTCCCCTTGGCTCCCTCGTTGTCTCCTCCTCTCATATGTCTCTTAACACTGGTAGTATTTTTTTTTTCTAAGATTAATGAAATGATTAAATCGATAGTATTTTTTTATAAAAACGAGTGAGAGTGAAAGGGTCAAGGGTGGTTAGCAGGGGAGAGTGACATCAGGAAAAGAAAAAACAAAAAAGTAAATATAAACATCTGGTTCATTCAGTCTTCTCTGTCTTCTTCCCTCTACATTATTTTCTTCATATCCCTCTTCTGACTTCTGTCAGCTCTGTTTTACTGTTCTATATAGATTTTTCTTCAACTGATCTTTCCATCAGTATTCCAGTTTTCCTCCACTCTCATTCAATCTTCTTTCTATCTGTCTTCCTATTTTTTTCCCCTCTCCTCTTCTATCAGTCTACACTATTCTAAATCAGAGATACTGATCAAAATCATCATCATTATTATCCCATCTGATTTAATACTAAAAATGCTAATTAATATTTATTTTGGATAATATTTGGAGCTAGAAGCAAAAAAGGCATAAAAATGAACATTAGATAGGTAGTTTTCTCTTACTCCATTATTTTCATATCATGTACATTGTGTCTGAGTTTTCCTGTTACTGACTCCTATTTTTCATGAGAAATGTTCTTATATCCAAACTGAGTGGTAGAAAAGCACACCTAAGCCTGGAAGTCTGTGCTCATAAATCATAAACATAAATCAGAAAAAACAACTTATAATAACTAACTTTCTTAAAAATAAACAAAGGTCACTTATCAGTTTTAAAACATCTTTAAGTGAATCCTTACTGAACCCTGGAGAACCACTGAACTAGGTTAGCTCCTTACAAGGAGTTTTTGATCCAAGCTCATTCCGAACTCAGCACGGATCGGTTTTTTAGTGTCAATGGGGCTATTTTAACATCCACACCTCTGTCCAAACACAGGAAGGGTCTTTCAGATACTAATACTTGCAGGAAAAAAAAGCTTCCTTTCACGCCATAAACTGTAAATTTCAAAGACAAAACAGAAGCCTTTGGTTACAGTGTGTGTGTGTGTGTGGGGGGGTTAATGAGGCAATATGAATCAATAATGTGTTAAAAATGAAAGAAAATCTAATACTGAAGGTGAAAAGAAAAAATGTAGTTGAGAGAGAGGATGTCAAGGCCAAATATGGAAATACGATCAAGACTAAGAAGACATTCCATCACGGGGATAAATTTCCCTTGCAAGAGGAATCAAATGATCAGGTTTTGTCTAAGAAGTTTTTCAAAGGCAGCTATTGTCTGCCCCGGTTTCTTTCAAAACTGCGCTGATTAAGATTTCTGCAAGCTTCGGTCTTTTAACATAACAATAAAAGAATCAAGCCAGAATGAATAAGTAGACCAAATTGCCATAATCTGTTTTAAAATTTTAGATGAAAAAAAAAATTATTCATTCAGTAAAATCAGTTTGGTTAAAAGCTTAAAGCTTTTGTTTTTGGAGAGTCTTGATTTTTAATCTTTGCAGTAGTTCTCTATCATGACAATCACTACAGAAAACAGCAATGGATAAGAATCATGATGAACAATACATTTTTAAATGAACTCAAACTTATACCAAAATTGACATTAGTAGGGTAAAATGGCTGATAATCCAGCAAAGTAACCCCAGCAGCCAGACTTGTGGAAAAAAAAATCATAGAACTGGTGATTGTCATTGTGACATATACACAAAAACCATTAGTTTAGCACTCCCACAAAAGACAACCTAAATCAAATATCAAGTAGTGTATGATATTATTTAGGAAACGCTACTGTTCCTGTCCTCTTCTGCACTGACATACACATCCACTGCAGGCTGTTCTTATTTTCACTGATAATTTACTCTCAAAATATTGTTGGTCTGATAGGTTTGTCAAATCATGTAAAGCAATTAATCTGCTGAAACAAGTTATGAATAATCTAAAGTAGAGAGTCGCAGGAGTTACTGTTTTATCGCCATCACAGAGAATGACAGTATGATTTTTTTTAAATCTTCCAGGATTAAGGTTTTGTTTTGTAATGTTTAGGTGCTAAAGCATATCATACTAACAGTTATCACTAGCAGTTAATCAAAATTCATCAAAAATAAAAGCTACCGTTTTTTTTTATATTTGGGATAAAGAATATTGATTATATTTGAAGGAAAATGTATCCCTCTCTCAAATAAAACCCATTTTGGGGTAGCCTAGTCAAAGTCCTAAATATAATTCTAAATAGATAGATCTAATTAATAGTAATTTTCATATTTGAAAACTCCCCAATGTGGAAATATATACATAAACAATCCTGCAAAGAGGAGTGAGCCATAGACCAAAAAATCTGTTGTTGACACTGATGTTGGCTCAACCAGTTATTGCGATTAGGGTGCAATGACTATTTTTGATATGGCAGCATCAGGCAACTTAAAACAAGAAGAAAAAACATTTATTTGAAAAATGCATGTTGCATGTATTTGTTGTGAGACAAGATGTTGTGCAGGGGAGTGGTGGCTGGCCGTAGAGCTTGCTCCCAAGGTGTCCCACGATGGCAGCCCACTGCTCCCCGTGGGGATGGGTTAAATGCAGAGGTACACTTCTTCAATGTGAGATCATCCATCCATCCATCCATCCATCCATCCATCCATCCATCCATCCATTTTCTGTCACGCTTATCCCATGCTGCGTCACGAGGGGTGCTGGCGCCTATCTCCCAATGGGAGATTAATTATTATAATTATTATATTTTTTTTTAACGCACCCCTTTTCAGCTGATGTAACATACTAACGATCAACTTTGCAAATGTGTAAATATGGGTTAGGGCAGATGTGTCTAGATAGTGGGGCTGATGTAAATATATATTTCTCTACCTACTCCAGTATAACAAATGGAATCAACAATGAGACTACGGCTGGTTGTGAACTCCACTTACCCGTGTACTGCGGACGTTGGAGAAGCCTTCGCAACTGTCCCGCCTCCAGCCATCATCTTCATTTATGGATGACGAGCTGTCAGTCAAAGGCTTCCTTACACTACTTCCCTTGTGATCATCTGCAAGGCCCAAAAAGGAGAAGGCTTACAGAAGAGGTTTGTCTCCCCTCAACCTGTCAAAACACGTTTACCTTTGTGCAAGGAGAAACTCAGTCCGAGGGCAGAGACGCTTTCGATCCTGATCCCGTTGTTAACATTTTTTCTAAAGTTGACTTCGCAGGCTTTGTCAACTCATTATTATGATTCCTATCTATGTGAAATTTATGTTGCAGATCCTGAAAGCTCATTAGTACGTCTGAGTCTGGTACATAAAGATTATGAATCATTTTGAGTCCTTTGTCTTCCCATATTTTGAACATTGAATCAGCTCTTCCAGGTACAAAAAATTGGTTACCCCACACTGGACGGAACAGAGATAAACAATTTGGTTCATCTAAAAAATTTTTACATCTCTCCATACTCTTATCAAATTCTTAAGAAATTGACTTTTAGTATACTTCAGAAGCTTTGATATTGAATGTAAAGATGAAGGGAGAGTCAATTTAAAATCCTGAGTCTCCATGTCAGTCCTATGTGGAGAATGATTACTGTAATAAAACATCCTAGACCTCAACCACACAGCATAGTAATACAAGTGAAAATTTGGGCACTTCACGCCTCCTCGGTCATAAGGGAGGTACAGTAAAGACAAACGGCTCTGGACTTCCTATTGTTCCATAAGAAAAGTATCATCTTTTTTATTTGCATAAAAGGATTCAGGATGAGGTGGAAGAGCAAGTTTATGAAATATATATGGAGTAACTTTGGCAATATGTTCATTTTCATTTTATTTATTCTCCCACTCATACTGTAGATATTGGTAATTGCATCGATCTCTCAAATGAACTATCTACTTCAATCGATATGAGTTTTTAATTGGTCGCAGCAACCTGTTCAAGATCTGATGAGATGTGTTCACCTAAATATATAAATTCATTGACTATTTTAAACTGTAATACATCTAAAGATGGGCAAATTCTCTAATTTGCATTCATTAATAGAGACTTGCTGTTGTTTATTTAGTAGCCAGATATCTCACTAAATAATTTAATTATTTCCATAATAATTTGTATTGATCGATTGAATTTTGATATGAACAAGATCACATCATCTGCGAACAAGGAAATCCTGTGTTTTTGAAGGTCCAACAGTGATTCCAGTGAGATGAGGGTGTGAATAAATCACAATAGCAAAAGGCTCTATTGCCAGAGTGAATAGTAAAGGCGACAATAGGCCACCCTGTCTTGATCTTTATTGGCTTAGATGTTTTAGCTGAGTGATTGTTGTATAATATTGTGACCGATTTTACAAAATGTTTTCACAATTGAATTTTTCCATAACTTGAGAAGTATATTCCCAGTGAACACTATCAAACACATCTAAGCATCTAATGATAAAAGAGGTGAGTCTGAGGTAAATTATAAAAAAGTGAGACCCGGATGTTGAAACACACATCCAACACTCAAATGTAAAAAACTCCCCTCTACCATTTCCCCTCCCCTATCTAGAAGAGTCCCACCCATTTTCATTAGACTCCCCTTGTTGCCAGGAACCAATTCACAGGCAGGATTGGGTGGTGGTTTTTGCACTTTAGTCGATCAAAATCCCGGATGATTTTGAATTCCCCCCCACCCACCCCACCCCCCCCCCCCCCACACACACACACACACACACACACACATCTTTTTTAGGTATGAAAAGTAGGGCATGTCAGGGAAAAAAAAGGACGTCTGGTCACTCTACCATATCAACAATTTCGATGGTTCAGTGAGAGAGTGCTTGTTGCTACGATGCGTTATTGCTTAACAGCTTTGCTCGTTGTACACCAACCAATAAGCGAACAGCTCATCTTAATATTCATGAGCATTCTATACAAGGAAGAAAAAACCTGTCCTTTCATCCCAGGGCTTTTAACCAGGCTTGCATTAGGGCTCATAGAACAGCAAATATGCCATTTTCAGCCCAACCAATGTTACACACCCTATTCAGAGACCTTAAGGACCAGCACCAAATGCCCTATG
Organism: Cyprinodon diabolis; assembly: GCA_030533445.1. Taxonomy (NCBI): domain Eukaryota; kingdom Metazoa; phylum Chordata; class Actinopteri; order Cyprinodontiformes; family Cyprinodontidae; genus Cyprinodon; species Cyprinodon diabolis. Next base: position 31,755,706 of record CM060073.1, on the reverse strand, counting down.
GAATCATTCTATCACCCGTTATTCAAGAAAGACCTTGTTTCCATGTCCATGACTTGTTCTCCATTGATTTAGAGAGGGAGCAGTTCAGACCAGAACCTGACAAGTAAACAGCAAAAAAAAAAAAAAAAAAAAAAAACACAGGCTCAATCACACCTTTCTACGCTAGTGCCCCCTCACACAACACAGAGACTCTTCAAAAAAAAAAAAGAAAAAAAAAAACAACGCTATACGCACATTCGCACCTAACACTCACATCCAGTAAACCCATGACCGAGGGCCAAGCACCCCTTGGGTGCCAACAAACTAGCGATTGCGAGATCGCCCATTACGCTCGAAAGCAGCTCACCAAAACGTCACAACGATGTACAAAAAATAACGGGTATATTTATTATCTTAAGTCTACATGAAATCTATACCCTACACAGACTAATGAAATACTATCTGTAAAATTATCGATGTAAACAAACCTCATCACTTGAGAAGATAGGTGATGCGGACATCGTGGAAGACATTTTGTCCCGTAACGCTCGCCGTACTGTTGGGGGGGAGAAGCGGTGGGGGGGAGATGTTCATTTTGCTGCGGTCTGCAGTCTGGACGTTAGATGTCGCTGAAAATTACACACTGTAGCTTTAATAATTAATATAACATATTAACATTCACCAGAATTTTGACCATTCATATTGCTCGTGAAATGATAAGAATTTCATGTAATACTGAGTTTTAATATGTTCCCTTATTATATGTTAATCTTTATGCAACTGAAAGTGGATGCCTTTGGATGATGACATTTAATTAAGTTTCGAATGTTATTTACATATAAATTAAATCTTAAAAAAACATTTCCTTTGGGTGGTAATAAGGCTAATCTTTTTATCATCAATAATAAGATAAAAAGGAGGATTATATATATATATATATATATATATATATATATATATATATACGGCTAGAACAGGTGTAACACATATGTTGCAGACATTAGCGTGTACATTTTTATATTCTTTGAAGAAGCATTGATACAGTGCTGCTATTCAACAATGCAGATTGCTGCCCAAAACCAGACAAATAGGGCACAGTGAACTTGAGTTACCAACCCACCCTAGTAGATTAAAGCAACAAATAATCCACTGTAAGAAAAATAATTAAGCATCTTGTTTCCATGCTTCACTGAAACCAATATGTATCTTTATTCAGTTACAGAAGAAAGTCAAGTCAAACTAATTACAGACTGTGTAATGAACCACCTGCTGTGAGACTATGTTGCTGAATGAAGTGGGTTAGAAATGGTGGGTGCTCATATTGTGTACTAATAAACACTCTTTTACAGAGACACATACACGCACACACACACAAAAGCATTCACTAGCAAATAATGTTTACAACTAATTACACTCATGCTTGGATAGAATTTTAAGACCTCTTCAGAACAGCAAAACCCCGCTAACAATAATGCAGATCAGATTTAGCACACATTTTCACAATAAAAACACAAATGTGACAAACACAGGGAAGAAATGGGGAAAGTCATTTATATTCATACTGTAATCATAAGAAACTGTTTTAGTCATGGATTTTTTTTTTACGTGCTGCAAAATCATAGGCTTGACAAAATTTGCACTCATATTAATGGGAAATTTGAGGTGGATGGGGCTAGTAAAATCTATACTGGCTATGGCTGGATTTCTATAGTTGCCAAAGTTCAGACACAGCTCTAAATAAATGTCAGGTTTGAATCTTGTTGACCAAAATGCAGGCTGACGCTAGGAATCACCATGGTGAGTTGATGATTGTAATGAAATGGTAAATTTAATAACAGACCTAGACGATCTAGTGAATACAAACAGCTGGGTGACAACTTAAGTAGAGAACTGCATAGGTGCGATTAATGAAAACAGGTGACTGGAATCTACAAATGAACTGTTGAGTATGGCTGGAGGACAAATGTCTTAAATCAACAAACAGAGGAAAGTGATGCAAAAAAAAAGCCTGTATCAAAAAATACAGATAAGGTCTATATGAATTCTGAAAATTCTAGCTCATGTTTCTAGCTCCACTTCCTTCACCTTTTGCAGGGTCAACAGTGAGAACACTCAGTGTTGCCAACTCCTTAACAAAAAAAAGTCACTATTGGATGTCCTAAAAGGTACTATATGACATTATCACCGATCTGCATATGTCAGATCATCCAGCTGCAGGAGATAATTTTTTTTTCTTTTTTGTCTTTCAAAGCAGTGCAGAAAGATGTCAGGATAGATGGAAGGGAAAACTTGCCTGAACTCTAAGAATATTAGCTTGTATATAAACAAGTTAAAGAAAATACATATAATTCAGCCATTTAGTTACACACTTCATACCGGTTAGTGTAAGTAACTCATCATTAGTTGTTTGCCAACTACCAAAAAAATAGACAAAAAAGAGACAGATGGAGCAGAAAGGGAGACAAATTTTAAAAACCACTAGTTCATTTTTTATAAAAATAGTTTTACTAAGTACTTTTTAATCTTGAGTTATAGTTAACCGCTTATCCCATGCATATTTCATTTGCAATCTGGATTCCAGGTTGAAAGGTTCTCTGTCTCTACTGCAGCACCAACCATAACAGCAGAGAGAGAGAGAGAGAGAGCAGGAGGCAGGCTTACGGTTCCATTTGCTCAGGAGGACTGAGTTTGGTGCTTTTACATGTTGTCACCAAAGTCTCCAGTAACAGAAAATCGTCACTAGATTTGGTGCTTTAGGTGCTTTTTTGAAATAATAGCCTGAAAAAATAGGGGTCTGAAAAATAGCAAAGTTTAGTGAAAAAGCGCTAAGTTGGCAACACTTAGAAACTAACATGGGCGCAAAAGGGAATCCTGAGTGCTATACTGACTGTAGAGAGACTTAAGTGTTACAGACAAGGACCTATACGCATAGAGACCACATGACAGTTTTCTTTTTTTTTTGCTCTCTTTCATGTGTCCTAAGTAGTATTTCTGGATTCAAAAGTCTATAATAACACGACAAAAACATTTTTGTGTATTTGCCTCCTGATAACACATTCACACCTGACATGCCCAGCTGTGTGCCTCTTTCAATGAAAACAAACTGCACGCAAAGCTGACAGCTGAATGTGCTCCAGCACGTTAAGATAAACACACAACTCTTTATGGATGCCATAACTCCCCACGTCCTCTGGCGTAGAATAAAGCCAGACCACTTAACCATGCAAGAAACAAACAAACTGAGATTATATGCCTCCTAAACCTCAGATCAAAAGGTTAAAACTTCATCAGCTGCCTAATCAATTGTGTAACCTTCTCCATTAGTCTTTATGCCTATAACTGGGCATCATATATATTTCAAATGTAGCGCTTGTAAAATAATAAATAAAGTCAAATTAATCACAAGGGCTGCATAGTAGGGCAGTGGGTTGCACTGTTGCTTTGCAGCAACAAGGTTCTGGGTTCGATTTCTGGTCCGGGTATTTCTAAATGGAGTATGCTCCCTGCATGCATGTGGTTTCTTGCTGGGTACTCTGGCTACCTCCCACAGTCTGAAAACATGACGGTTAGGTTAAATGGCTTCTTACATAAAGATTTGGACTCCTGAATCCAGTTGTCTTTCACCAATTTAGTACTTTTTATTCTATGGCTCTTAGCAACGTTATTAATCCCATGTATGGATGCCTTAGTCCTCGACATGGCCGACCGGGGTTTGAATCCGGCCTGTGGTCCTTTGCCCGATGTCTCTCCCCATCTCTCATACCCCTACTGTCAGAAAAACAAGCCACTAGTGCCACAAAAACTCAAAAAACAAAAATAGCACTTGGTTTGAATCACAATAAGAAAAAGAAACACTGCGTTCAGCTCCCTCTGAATTGCAGGAAAAAGGCTGTCTGACTCTGTCCAGCGAACGCAGACTTCTCCGGAGTGATTTGGTTCCACTTTTAAAACCTCCACCAGAGCGGTGTGTCATCAGAGCGGAGTAGTTCCGGTTACATCACCGACGCTTGACACTCTTTGAGGTGTGCCAGCACTATGATTGACTAAGAGAAAGAAGTAAGGCTCTCTGTAACACCAGCCTCCGGAAGCCTGCCCTAAGGATTATTTGTTTGTCCGTGACTTTTTTGAGAAAGTGGGTTGTAGAGTTCTGCCATGGGTCTAACTTGTTTTGTACTCTTGGTATAACCAGAACTATTGGTGTTATTCGGGCACAATGCTGGTGGCCTTCTCTGTGCAAATGTATGGGAGTTTGTGGCAGTTTGATTGCAATGGGGGGGGTTTCCTCATTGCAATCATACTAAAATATCTGGCTTTGTTACAACCACTACCCATTCTGTCCCGACCTTGTCCAATATTGATATGGATTTTATCACTGGGTTACCCAGCTGATAATTTCAACAGGTCTTCTAAGATGGTCCATTTGGTTCCGCTGCCCAAACTCCACTAAGGAGATCGGGGAGATTCTTGATTGATTGATTGATTGGTTGATTGATTGACTGTATTACTCTCACAGTGGAGAGAAAAACTTATTATCAGCCAAAATTGTCAAAAAGAAGAAGAAGGTACCAAAGGAAGAAAAAGAGCATGGGGGTATTTCCTCTTAACAGCCAACCTCATTTTTTGGAAATTCTTACCTTTTTTGCATCCCGAATGGAAAAGTAAATAACTAAGAAACTGTAAGCCCAAATTACATGTGTGATAAATCATTTGAAAGACTCACATGTTGATTACCATCCACCTCCAGATAGATTGTGGGGAGTTGCGACCTAGTGGTAATGGCATAGAGCTTGGAATCCTGAGGTTCTGAGTTCCAGCCTTACTCCCACAGACTGCTAGTCTGTGTCTCTGACCCTTAACCTGTGATTGCTTCCTGTGCGCCCCACGATGGCAGCCCACTGCTCCCAAAGGGGATGGGTTGAATACATAGGTAAACTTCTCCAATGTAAGATCAATGGAGCTGAATTATTAACTATTATTATAGAAATGGTAATTAAATTGCTGTCACAACCCTGCAAAGGTTTCTGCCTTAGACGTTGACACTGTTCACTGCAATTCCGTTTCTAATAAACATTTTAAGAAATCTAAGTGTTAACTGTGAATAATGGGTGCTAGTGTTCTGAGCTTGACAGCTTTCCAACCATAGCTTAATTTAAAGAAATGTCTGCAAGTTGAGTTTCCAAGTTGGTATTATAGAAAGAACAAATGAAAAGTATGAATGATCTTATCTATGTTCGTAGAAAAAGGTTAAAGCATTTGATGATTAATTATTAATGATACTGAGCTTGTACTAGGTGTACTACATACATTTAACACATTTTGAACTAATTCTGTATTTTATGGATTTCCTCATTCAGTATCGCTAACACTTAGAGTAAAAAAAAATAAATTCTCTCACATTTTCTGACTCACTTTGTGACTGTATTGATCACAATAATGTTAGTGTTGACACTCCCTTCCATAGTCATTCATCTGGAACAGAATTACATAAGCCATTTACCATCCAGTCTCCATGATGGATGGTAGGGCCCCCAGCCAAAAAGCATGCAGGCCTGATTGCTCCACTTTTCTCAGTGACAAATGTCAGCAGAGAGGCACATGACATCTCTTGATTTCCTGCCGTTTTAAAAAAGAATATAATTTTAATATAAGATAACAAAATAGATTGGTATAGGGGCGTTAAAACATAAATTGTTTTGTGGTTTCTTAAATTATTTCTTTGATTCAGTGTGTACATTTTAGGAGGTCTGCAAAATGTTTTATTTTATGTCAACAGTTTTAGTGAAGGTGGGGGTGATTGAGAAAGCAACTTGACCAAATAAAGCTTAAAATCCTTTATTACCAATGCAAAATACTTAGTTAAACATTTTTAAAGATAAACTTACATAGGAAACATATAAGGTGCCTTGCTGACTTGATTATTGTGCAGATACTGTGTGATGTCCTATCTGACAGTAGCACTAGCACCCGAAGAAGGTCTGTTTGTGTGAATTGTATATACAAAATATTAGATACTCTATGCATTAAATGCCCCCAAAAAGCTGCTCTACATGTATCTTAAAACAAGCAGCAAACTCGTCTGCATTCTGTATGACATCAAACTTAAAAGATTATTGAATTATAAACTTGTATAAAATTATAACTCTTAATTCATTATAAAGTGATCCCTAAATACTTATCCCTCACACTAGTTGTCCTTTGCTTTCCACTGACTGGGTTGCAAAGGTAGCAGTCTCAGACGAAACCGCCAGTCTTCCCTCTCCTTCATGCTCTAATGGGGGAAGCCCAAGGCGTTTCCTGGCCAGCCGAGAGACATAGGCCATTTCTCAATTCACAATAAGCAAGTATGGATTGGTGTTCAACCCAAGTACGTTCTTGCCAAGAACACAGGAACTATGGAGTAATGCAAGGCCATCATCTGAACACTGAATACTCATACCATAATATAAAAAAGGAAATTCACGAAAGACCCAAAAATATTCTAAAACTACAAAATGTTTACAAATGTTACAATTTGGCAATATTAGTTTGCTTGTATTATTTCTTTACTCTTATTCTGTTAACCAACATTTACTCTAAACAGTAATTTATACTACAGAATATCTAAGAAATAATTAACTTCACATAAACAATCAATACAACCACAGTAATTATAATAATCCGTACCATATAAGTCTGGGCAGTTGGTTTGGGTCTAAAAACCATTGTTTGGTATTCTACCCTCTTATGCGCCTGTAGTGTTTCTGTCCAACTTACTTCTGAATCTTGAACAGTCCATTGTGCACCACTCTTAAACATTTGTTGAAAGTTGCTGAGGTTGTTCCTGACTGAACAACCTCAGCAGGAATCAGGAATTTTTTTAGTTTTACAGCACTAGTGGCCTGTTTTTTGGATAGTAGGCTGACAGGAAAGGGGGCGAGACATACAGGAAAGGACCTCTGGCCGAATTCGAACCCAAGACACCCTTGTCTGGGACTCAGGCCTATATACATGGGTCGTGAGGGCTAACCACTGCGCCACCAAAGCATGCCCAAAGGTCTGTAGTTTTGAAAGTGATTCTGCCAGATAGTTTAGTAGATGTGGGGTGTAAAGTGGAGAGTGTTACAGAAGAAGGTGCAGAACTTAAGAGATCATGCTTGGATCCCGGACCTGGACAATTGAATTTAGCTGGCTTTAGCAGTTCCTGAGATCTATTTGTTCATTTTTGTTAGTTAGTGTTGACATGTGTGACAAACGTGGGTATTGGGCATTTATATAAATATATGATAAATTGCTTTAAAACTGCAGCTCGTAATAATAATGGGGGGCCTGTGCTCTACGAGTTTTTTTTTTTCAATCATGTTTGGGTTGCTTTGGAAATTGCTATTTATAATTACATAGGAGCGAGTTTCGCATTCATGGAGGCAGATGTCTTTGTGCTAGGCAGCACAGACAAACTAGTTACTAGCCACAACACTTGAATATGACTGCAACAAATTAGGCCCGTAAAATCTATATCATACACAGATTGATAAAATACTATTTATAAAATTATCAATGTAAAGAAACCTCACTATCACTTGACAAGAAAGGAGATGCGGACATTGCAAAGGCCATTTTGTGCTATGACGTTCTCAGTATTGTTGGATGGGGAGAAGTGGAGGAGGAGTGGTTGCTGCATACTGACTATTAGATGCAGCTGAAAATTACACACTGTAGCTTTCAATACAGGACGTAACATTTGAATGCCAAATTAAGGATGATTCTGCATTTTATGGAACAGGTTGCAACACTATTTCTAAGTTATTCTCACTATAAAGTATGTTACTTTTAATCACTCCTCGTTCACTGCTCCAATAACCAAAATCCATAAACTTTGAACATCTTTTCTAGTCATATGACCACAAGGCAGAGCAGTAAAAATATATATTATAGCTCACAGAGTATATGTGCTTAGAATGAGTATATGTGTTTATGAGGGAGAATTCGTCAATGTTGTAGGTCCAATATCCCAGGCACATCTATCCAAGAATAAATGTGTATGGGACTCTGTGAGTGTTTGTGGCTTTCGGGAAAGATGTGAGTGCACGTATGGATGACAGATAGAATTTAGACCAGTCTGACAAATGATTTATAGGAGCAATTTTACCAAGCTGTCATTGCATGTTATTCAGCTGGACTTTCTTTTTGTGTGGCATACCTTTGTGTGCATGTTCAGAAAGACTTGTGCTTATCTTCAAATAAATGCAAGGCTATGGTGCAGATGATAATGATGTAGGCAATCTGGATGAATATTGTGACAAAAGCAAAAGCACATTCACTAAACTGATTGCCTCTTTATGTATGTTATATCTGTTTTAAATCACAGTTTTTACATTCATATTTTAACTTAGGGATCAGTAATATAGCAAGATATATAATGGTATTATCTGCACTTATCAATCTCAATCTTGATCATTCATTTAGAATGTAATAATGCTGTCAACATGCAAATTTCTTGTTAGCTGATGGGCTGCTGCTTACAATAGAAAGATAACTGTAATGTCGTTTACAATTTCTGCCTGTTGAATAAATAATAGTGTTGGTGGTGGAGAGTGAAAGTAGTGTGATTTGTACAACTTTGTGCATCTTTATAGTTAAAAAAATTAAAATAAAAAGAAGCGTAATTAGCTTAAAATGCTTTGTAATAACAAAAAATAGATAATGGTTTGATAAATTAACTATCTAGTATAACATAGAGACTAAGGGATAAAGTGTTGGCTTTACTACACCTCTTTAATATTCAAATATGTGTAAGGCTGAAAAAGGTAATAATAATTAGTCTTCATCTGATTGTGTTATTTTGAAAAAAGTGTTAGTTGACATGTTAGTTTATAAAGCGAGCACAGCAGAGGCATGTTCATGCCTCACAATCCCACCTCTATCCCTGAATGATTCTCATTAAGCCATGGATATTTTATTTCACCCAAGAAAAGAGAAATTTCCATAAAATGAAATTTCCTATCATAATAAAAGAAAGAAGTTTTGTAATTTCCAGGCTTTTTTGATTCTAAAACAGGCATGGTGCTTGGACTGAGCAGAAAGTTGTTTCTATGGAAGTGGGGTCTCATCTAGGTTTTATTGGCTGACTGCTCAGATAGTATTTTGAGAGGTCCCAGAAGAAAATGGACATTGAGTGATTTATTTTTTGAGAAAAAGGACAAGGGGGTTTAGAAGGCTCAGACAGGGGCAGGCAAAATCAGAGTATAAAAATTAGAATAAACTCAGCTACACAGATAAAATGAATAGTTTTCATTTTGTTCTGTGTGCAACACCTGTGTAATTCATGTTTTTAGTAATCCATATAGAGATTTATCAACATAGTGTTCCACACTTTTGGTGGCAGGAGTGGTTCTAAGTGACAGCCAGAATGGATTAGCTTGTCATATTAGCACAGGCCACATACTGTATACACAGTGTATTAATGAGGAGATTTTGTTTAGACCACCTCCAGGGGGGAAATTGTTGAAGATTAATTTCTTTATTTTCTGTTTATTTATATAGCGGCAATTCAAACACGTCATCTCAAGGCACTTTACAGTTCACCAGATCCTACAGTCTAATTGATTCAAAGTTTTCTATCTAAGGATAACCAGTTGATTGCATCGACTCATTGACTGGAAGGCAATCCTTCACACTAAGCATGCTTGTAGCGACAGTGGAGAGGAAAACTCACTTTTAACAGAAAGAAACCTCCAACAGAACCAGGATTAGTGTGAGCTGAGGTTCAAAGAGACAGAAGCAGACAGAAAGCACAAATTTAAAAGGCACTGAGGACAGCGCAGGCCAACCTGAGCTGTGCTATCACATCAGTGAAGCAAAATCACAGCCGGAAGATCCAAGATCTCTTCCATTATGCCAGCAACACCAGGAGAATGGGGCAAGGCATACGGGGGATCACAGACTACAACACACCCTCCTACCCTGTCAAGATTTGGTTTACAGGTTTTTGATTGGACCCAAAAGCAGAAGCTGAGAGGCAGAGGTGAGTTCTTGGAGGGTTTAATGAGAGATCGGGCAACAAAACAGGTATCCAAAAATCCAACTTAAAAATGTTAAACAAAAACAGGAATCGAAAAATCCAACATAAAAATCAAACACTAACCAGAACCATGGAAACATCAGGGGAAAACCAACAAGGAGCCAGGATGAGGAAAGGTAAGACGAGGAACCAGCAAAGAGGGACTGCAGAGGGAGTGTATTTATGGCTGACTGAACAAAGGTAGAGCTAATGAGCTGATAGGGAACAGGTGTGATTAGAGCTGATGAGGAAGCCAAGGGAAAAGAACACAAGGAGGCAGCAGAGGACAGACAGAAAAACCTAAGCAACTTAAATGAATCCAGACACACCAAAAAAGCTAGAAAACAATGAAAAACCTGGCTAAACTTGAAACAGAAAACTTAAAGAAAAACAACAGAACCAAGATCGTTACAGAGCCCCCCACTCAAGGGCGGATTCCAGACGCCCCTTTAATGTCCAAAAACAAAAAACAACCCACCCAGGGCGGGCGGAGGGGGAACCAGGAAGGAGGGCAAGAAGCCAAAAACAGTCCAAGAAACAAAACGCAACCCATCCAGAGTGGGCGAGGACAACCGAAAGTCTCTGAAAGGCTGGCCGCGAGGCCGGAGGCGAGGCAGAGTCTCTGGAGGGCGGCCGCGGGGCCGGAGGCGAGGCAGAGTCTTTTGAGGCGAGGCAGAGTCTCTGGAGGGCGGCCGCGGGGCCGGAGCTGAGGCAGACGCTATGGAGGGCGGCCGCGGGGCCGGAGCTGACGCAGACGCTCTGGAGGCCGGCCACGGGGCCGGAGCTAAGGCAGACGCTCTCCGCCTCAGCAGGATGCACCGAGGAGGACGCCGCCTCAGCAGGAAGCACCGAGGAGGACGCCGCCTTCGCCTCAGCAGGAAGCACCGAGGAGGACGCCGCCTCCGCTTCAGCAGGAAGCACCGAGGAGGACGCCGCCTCCGCTTCTGCTGCTCTGCAACAGGCTCAGACAGGGCCGCCCACTGCGGCTCCGGATCAGGAACAGAGGAGCCCGCCGACTTCGGTTCCGGATCAGGTTCTGAGGGGGCCGCCGACTGCGGTTCCGGATCAGGTTCTGGGGGGCCGCTAACTGCGGCTCAGGTACAGTCTCAGAGGTAACCGCAGACTGCGGTTCAGGAACTGATGAGACCACCGACCGCGGCTCAGGAACAGGAACTGATGACACCGCCGACCGCGGCTCAGGAACAGGAACTGATGAGACCGCCGACCGCGGTTCAGGGACAGGAACAGAGGAGCCCGCCGATTGCGGCTCCGGATCAGGAACAGAGGAGCCCGCCGATTGCGGCTCCGGATCAGGAACAGGGGAGCCCGCCGATTGCGGCTCCGGACCAGGAACAGGGGAGCCCGCCGACTGCGGCTCTGGTACAGCCTCCAAGGGGGCGCCGACTGCGGCTCCGGTACAGCCTCCGAGGGGGCCGCCGACTGCGGCTCAGGTACAGCCTCAGAGGGGGCCGCGGACCTCGGCTCAGGTACAGCCTCAGAGGGGGCCGCGGACTGCGGCTCAGGTACAGCCTCAGAGGGGGCTTGGAGCGCCCGCAGAGGGCTCTTGGAGGCTTGGAGCGCCCGCTGAGGGGCTCTTGGAGGCGTACTCCCACAAACCCCGAACTCTGAAGCCTCTTTGAAAGTGTGCTCAGGGGTCTCTGGACGGCACAGAGCAGGCTCAGGGGTCTCTGGACAGCACAGAGCAGGCTCAGGGGTCTCTGGACGGCACAGAGCAGGCTCAGGGGTCTCTGGACGGCACACAGCAGGCTCAGGGGTCTAGGGAGCTAGGCTAACTAGCCTGCTAATGGCCTCTGGTGCTAGGCTAACTAGCCTGCTAACGGCCTCTGGTGCTAGGCTAACTGGTTCTGGAGCTAGGGAAACTGGACTGCTAGGAGCTGATGGAGGTGGCAGAAAAGGGAAAAGATCTTCCCTCTCCCCATAAAAGAAGCCCCAGAGATCTGACTCTGGTATATGGGGAGCTCTGACTGTGGGGGGTGTAGTTATGGAAGCTGGTCTAAACCTACCAACCCGAGAAGCTAGCTGTTTGTCATGGAGGTGACGACTAAAACCATAGGGGAAACCAACCAGGTTAAGAGAGGGACTGAAAAAGGAGTCAGGGAACCGCCGGAGAGGGAATCGAGGCGTCAGGCTGACCCGCCAGAGAGGGAATGGAGGCGTCAGGCTGAACCGCCGGAGAGGGAATGGAGGCGTCAGGCTGAACCGCCGGAGAGGTGGTTGTCTTCCTCCCCCGGCGCCGTTGCTTACGCCTGGAGGAAGCAGATGGCAAGGGAGGACCAACAGCTGGTAATCGTGGGGGAACAGGATCGGAGGTAAGAGACAGCAGAATGGGAAGGTGATGGAATGATGGTTTGGGTGGTGGAGGTCTATTGCAGAGTTGGGCGAAGGCGGCTTGGCGGTTCCACTCCAACTCCTCGAATAGCTCAGATAAAACTGGGGGTGATAGAAGTGAGGAGTTAGAGAGGAAGATTGGCTTTAATTGGTCAGCCGCACTCACCCTCTTCCAAGGTGGACTGAGAGTAGATATGGAGTCCAGAGCATTCACTAGAATGAGAGAGATTCTCCTCAGAGCGTCCGTGCTGAGTTCTGCTGGGTCCATGTTGGCTGGTTCCTTTTGTCAAGATTTGGTTTAAAGGTTTTTGATTGGACCCAAAAGCAGAAGCTGAGAGGCAGAGGTGAGTTCTTGGAGGGTTTAATGAGAGATCAGGCAACAAAACAGGTATACAAAAATCCAACTTAAAAATGTTAAACAAATCAGGAATCGAAAAATCCAACATAAAAATCAAACACTAACCAGAACCATGGAAACATCAGGGGAAAACCAACAAAGAGCCAGGATGAGGAAAGGTAAGACGAGGAACCAGCAAAGAGGGACTGCAGAGGGAGTGTATTTATGGCTGACTGAACAAAGGTAGAGCTAATGAGCTGAGGCAGCAGAGGACAGACAGAAAAACCTAAGCAACTTAAATGAATCCAGACACACCAAAAAAGCTAGAAAACAATGAAAAACCTGGCTAAACTTGAAACAGAAAACTTAAAGAAAAAAAACAGAACCAAGATCGTTACATACCCGGTTGATGCAGCTGATGCTTACTTCCTAGTTAGGACTTCCTGCCTCAGGTCACTTTACTCAATGACTACCGGCCTGTCCCAATCCCACTGTTCACCACCATTTACTTCATAAAGTTTGCAGATGACACTACGGTGGTTGGCCTCATCAGAGACAACAAGGATCCAGACTACAGAGAGGAGATGAAGCAGCTGGTGCAGAGATAACAGCCTGATCTTGAATGTGTAGAGGTGCTCAGCAGCACTGAATTCCTGGGGGTGCACATCACAGACAACCTCACTGTCAAAAGGACACAAAAGTGCCTGTACTTCTTGCGGAGGATGACGTGGGCCCACCTGCCCCCACCCATCCTTACGACCTTCTACAGAAGCCGTCATGATTTTAGTCCAGCCCTGTGTGTGCTCACTCTCCCTCTCCTGTTGATCACTGATTGGTCCCACCTGGGCTGCTCTCTATTTAAACTCCTGCTCTACCCCTGCTTTGTCCAAGATCATCTGACTTTTTATAGCTTAAAGTCCTGTTTCTTGTGCCAAGTATTTTCCTGTCCCTACACTCTGCATCTCCTTGACCTCTGCCTTTACTAAGACCTTACCTCTGAGTGAGTTGAGTTTTTTTTTCTGTGTTGCTGAACTTTGCCTAACTCTGACTCTGATTGAACCCACCGGATTTTGGAAACTTTTTAGCCTGTGTGATCTTCTGTGCATGACCCTGGACTGGAAATGGATTTCAAACTGTTGGATCGTGGATGTCAGAACCTCTGCTTCTCGTTCAATCAGCCAACAGTCAAGATGACAAAAAGGTCTAAAATAGCAGGCTCTTCCTCTGTAATTTGTACCCATATCAATGATTTTGTTAAACACGATTGGAATAAATTCACGTTCAGTTGCCTAAACTGGCATAAATTCTGTTCATTTTAAACAAGCATAAATTCTGTTCACGCTTAAGTTGCTTTTACTCATGTTGTTTTTATGTTGTTTTAGGTTGTTTATATTGTAGATTATGGTCAGGTCTGACGTTTCAAAAAACATTTTCAAGGGAGAATTTGCTTGGTGTTTTGCAGTTTTTTTGTTTGTTTTTTTTAAATGCAAGGCTCATACATTTGATTTTTTTATTTCTGTTTAATCACCTATAAATCCAAAATTGTGACATTTATGATAACATAATATTACTAGGATAATAATAATTTTGTGTCTTGCAAATATATATATATTATTTTACATTTCCACTTTATAACTTTGGCGCTACACTTGATCAGATATTAAATTTAAGGTGGAAATTTTCCCTAAACCCCTCTGGGTAAATAAACAAAAAGTTATCCACATAAAACGCTGGCAATACCTTTATCTTCCTTATTTGAAATGTTAAAGGTCTCCATGTTCCATTACACTGGTATTGTATAAAGAAACCAACCTGACACAGTTTGCCTCTCTATTTGCCTGTCTGAGCTCAACTTTATGCTCTTTGAAGCAAGCCCTAGCATAATTATCTTCAGTCACCTACCCTCACTAAGTCAGTCTTTCTATCTTTGGTCTTGTAGGCAAAATTAGGCAGCCAAATCCAACTGTCTTTGGGTTTGTTAGCATTACACTGTGTAACTGTGTGGGCTAACCAGTGTGTGTGTTAGAGTAGGCGTGTAATGAATGTTTCATGTCAATGTGTTTGTGCATGTCTTCCAATGGGTCTGGCCTTTGTGTTCAGTTCTTCTGGTTGAGTGGACACTGTCCAGGATGATTAATTGAAAGTTCAGAAAAGATCTCTGTTAGAGTTTCAGGACCATCAATGGGGAAAATTGGCAACATTGTCTAAGGCAGAATCCTTCATGGCCAACATTCATCATCTACAGATAAAAGGTTAGATGGGTAGCTGAAGCTTATGTGTGTGGGTTTCTGCTAAACTGGGTATAACCTCCAAAGATATATTATTATTCTATGTACTTTCAGTTAATCCTCATACTATGATTTCTTCCTGTACACACTAGTAACCGAAAAAAAAGATCTGTTTAATCATCTGTGTTTTTTTTTTCTTTTTCTAACACAAGGTATACTGTGAAAGTTATTTAACAATATATTCTTCCTGTGTGATTAAATATAGTGATGATGCCCAAAACAAGCTGCCAAAACCCCTTTGTTAGTCTTTGTTCCCATTTTACACCTTTTTGCTTTTCTCTGAAACATATCGGTTTACTTAGCCATTGCATATGAGTTTAAAGGCACACTATGCAACATTTTTCAGTTAATTAATGTGTTCCATAACGTTTTGGATGATTAAATGAGTCATTTCAGGTTGAACAAAGGTATTCTCGGCCGCCCTGGTGGTCTGTGGGGGAAATACCGCACTTGCAATTGCAGGAGCCCTCGGCTCGCACCCACGGCGAGAACTGCTACACGCCCCGAGTTAAAAGCATGCTCGTTGCTAGCACAGTGGTGATCTTTGTGCAGTTATCATGGCGGAACCAGCGTGAAAACAGCGAAAGCCCATGTCGGAGCAGGCAAGAAAGAGGAAAAGGGCTCCGGACAGAGAGAGGAGTCGTAAACGGGTGAACATCGGGCAAGCTTTTTCCGAATGGCGAGAGCTAAAATAAAAAGAAGGCTGCAAGGCTGACGCGGACCTCGCGTTTCTGCTGATGCGATTGTAAGTAACATTGGAATGGTTTCTCTCTCTCTGTGTGCATGTTCATACTTTCACTGTGTTAGTCATTTGTTGCATTCGCCTGTCTGCTAAGCTCAAAACAACCGCGCCTGGCTTGACGGAGAAACCAGGAGAACAGCTGTGCATATTTACGACAGTGCACTTTTACTTTCGCCCTCTGGGGGGAGCCTCCTGGAAAATCAACACCGGTTGCATAGTATACCTTTAAAGTATTTACTTGTATTGTGAAAATAAATGCTTATTAAAATTCTGAAATGTGCAATGAAAGTGAGATGAATAATTCTATATGGCAGCATAGTTTCGACTAGGTGTTTAAATGATGGAAATGACAATATATTAAAAACTAAGTTACCATAAATCCTCTAATATTGGAGGGGGGCTTTATTTCACTCAGGTGCATCTTGGTCCAGACCATTACTGGAAGGAGGCCAGAATTAGAGGCAGGCCTCTATTTCTATTTGATCAAAACAGACAACCAGTGGAATGAATAAAAACGAGATTTTGTGTCTCTTTGAACCTATAAAATACTAGGTTCATTTATTGAAAAAGTAGAGTTACCATTACGGTATACAGAATATTATTCAGACATCTTCCAGCAGCTGCAATTTTTCTGCACAGCAATACAAAAAAAAAAAAAAGAGAGACACAGAATGGAATCTTGGCCAAACTGACTTGCGAAACAAAGTAAAAAAAAATAAAAATAATGGACACTGTTCTGCCATCACAGTGAAATTTTATTTTAGGCTGGCTAAGTGGAAGTAGGCTACCAATATTATATATTTCAAGGGAAATTCAGAACAACGAAGGCCAACGAAATTCCACACCTACCGGTAATCACATTTGTCCTTCAGAGCAGAACGATTGTGTAAGGCCACACTACTTGTATATTACTATCAGAAGTTGTTAAGGACTGCCCAGAAACATCATTGGTTCTGCTTATAGCCCCGGCCTGTATACGAGTCCGGCCATTATTTACCTCCGCCAACAGCAAGACCGGCCATTATTAGAGAGACCAGCCGTTAATGGTGTACAGGCCAATATTAGAGTTTTTACGGTATCTGCTATGAGAGATATTGACATGACATGACAAGATTTCTTTCCCGTTGAACAATACATTTCAGTGTAAAGCTTTATTTGGTAATCCTGTTCCAAAACACTTTTGGTTGTATTGAGGTAAATGATCCTTCCTGAGATTGGTGAATACCTAATGTTATAAAAAAAAGGAAAAAAAAAAAAACGTCTATGAGAAAAGCAAGCCTCTTAAAACTCTGACCAATCCCAGCTATTTGGTCCGAATGGAAAAAAAAAAAAATCAGAATCTCTCACTCCTCTGCACGCTCACTAGGTCTGGCCATTGCTGGTGTTATGCCAAGAAATACCTGCCTGCCGAGGATGACATCCCCTCTTACACACTGAGGAGAAAACAGATTGAAATATAAATGAAAAGGGAACTTATTCTTAGTGTTTTGTTAGAAATCATATAGAAAGCCATCCACTGAGCTGAGAATATATTCATTGGGCACAGAGTGTAGCACATCGACTAAAATGTGTCTCCATACAACTAAAAATTTTATTCATTCAAATTTATCTGTCCACCACAACTCAATTTTAGGGTACCCATGCATAAGAAATATAACAAAATTAAGAATATGTTTACATATTCCCTTTTCGTTAATATTTCAATCCGTTTTCTCATTAGTGAGTGAGAGGGGAGGTAATTCTCGATAAGCAGGTATTTCTGGACACAACACCAAAATTATTCAAAACACTCCTTCGCAAAACACGTTAGATAAGTATTTCTAAAAACAACAAACTAAAATTTGTATGGTTAGTTTTGCTAGACTTAACATGCTACCTTAAAAGCCACAATAAGAATATAGTTTATTTACAGTTGAATAACACTGGTGTAGTTAGGTTCATGCGTAATGAATGGTATTGAAAGAAATTACTATTTCAGCTCCACTCTGCTTAACTTTAACACAGACAGTTTACGATGAACTTATTTCGATATGAATCAACGTTATAAAAAACATGGTTTCCTGTCTGGCGATGTGGCAATACAAATAATTGTCTTGATGCCAAAAAGAGCCCAACAGATTTTACTTTCACAAGTGGAGCAGTAAGGCTATCGCCATAGTGTTCCGCTTGATTTATGCATATAAATAGCTTTATTATAATTATGCAGGGAGTTTTACAGATGATATGAACACTGCAAAGTAGGTAGAACAGGAAAGGAAAAACAGAAAAAAATGAGAAAAGATAAGAAAAGAAAGAGGAAATAAAAGGGAGATAACGATAAAACATTTTCAGTCTGCTTCATCACCTGCAAAGAGATGTAAAAAGAACAGCACAACCAACGGACATGTTACGTGACATACAATAACGTAACACCTAGATACTATTGCTGAAGTATAAGTAGTATTATTTAATCTGACATGTATTCTGTTACCTGAAAATAGGAATATGGGCTTTCTGTATGGAAATGAATATCTAAGTACCTGGAACCAAGCTGTAGTTGTTTGTGAATGTGCACTTTCACAAAAAATATGCTCAATAGTGGTTGTGAAGAGCCAAAGAGGTGCCCCCTCCCCCAGAGCACCAAGTCACCTACCAGAGACCCAAAGCCCCAGACACCCAAAGGGACCCCAAGAACAAATAAGCCAAGGAGGGGCCAACCCAGGAAATCCAACCCCCACCAAGAGAGGAGGAGAGACAGCCAAGAAGGAAGTCCCCCAGCCACTGCAATGCCCGTGGGAGCATTGCGGTGGCTGGGGGACTGTTTGCTTTTTTATCCATCTTGTGGTCTTGATTTGAGTTGCAATCATTTTGTTGTCATGGTGCCACCCTTTGACTGATGACTGCATTCTCCCTTTCAGCATGCCCAGTCAGTGTGAGTGAACTCAGTAATCAATTCTGTGTTTGGTGAACCCAGTCAAAAAGCAAACATACAGTACTCAACTAAATTATCTTAGCACGCTTTTGTGTCAGACAGTCTGCTATCCCTACCTGAGTCTGCTAATTTGTCTTGTATACTTAGAGGCCAGATAGCATAAGACCTACTATAATAATCCGGCTTACAGTAAAAGTTCTTAAACTTTTGGCATTCAATTTACCGTATTTTCACGACCATAAGGCGCACCGTACTAAAAGGCGCAGTCTCAGTTATCTGTGCCATTTCTGTATTTAACACACATAAGGCGCACCGGACTATAGGGCGCGTTTTTTATATACAGGTACATATCCTCTACTACCTTTTAATACCTCTACTGCGTATTTAAAAATACAGCGGGAGCAAAACTGAGTATGACTGTGCTTTATTCATGTATTTATTACAAAGTATTAATCAAACCTGGGTGCTGGCCGTGAGACAGACACATCGCAGATGACAGAGCGCTGTGATCACTCCTAAATTAACTTAAAATCCTGAAACCTGCTGACGGAATATGTTCGCTTTTATTACCGCTATCCTGGTGCCTGCAGTTTAAATTATTTAGATGAAAAACACCTGCCAGCCGCCGCGGTGAACCCAGAGGCTACTCGGCCCAGAGGCTGCTGTTGAAGGGAGTCCTACTGTCGGCGCACCGCTGGTATGTGGGGGTCTGAGCGCCTCCAACAGAAATAGTATAGGCAGGATGATAATCTGGATGAACTGACTGCAATTATTAAGTTTTCAGGTGGACTTTCTCACTTAAAAACATATTAAAACTACTTTATTCCCACTGATTACAGCAAATATAGCTGCAAGATTTAGATTATTTAGATGAAAAACACCTGCCAGCCGCCGCAGTGAACCCGGAGGCTGCTGTTGAATTAAGTTTTCAGGTAGAAAAATAGAGCGGGGGCAAAACTGAGTATGATTGTGCTTTATTCAAGTATTTATTACAAAGTATTATTCAAACCCATCAAAGTCATCATCCTCTGTTTCTGAATTAAACAGCTGCGCTAAATCAGACATGCCACTTTCCTCTTCTTCGCTGTCATAGTCACTGTCAGTGCAGTGCGGCTCCTTGGAAATAATGCCGGCTTTTGCGAAAGCTCGAACAACAGTGCCAGCAGACACTTTAGCCCAAGCATCTACAATCCATCCGCAAACGGTGGCGTAACTTGCCCGGCGCTGCCTTCCAATTTTCCTGAAATTGTGGTCTCCGTGTGTCATCCATCGCTCCCACGCCGCTCGCAGCCTTACTTTGAACGGCCGAGATGGGCACGCATGGAGTCACAGATTAACAGCATGGTGATGTGTGGAAAAAAAAACGCCTGGTCTCCTCACATACACCTGCCTCAGCCACGCTTTCATCATATCCTCATCCATCCAGCCCTTTTCATTTGCCTTAATATCATGTGTCATCAGAGCGATGTGTCTGTGTCGCTGTCAGCTCCCAGATCAGCTTCTCTGATTGGTTGATGCGGCGCTTCTAGCAGCAAAACTTCAATTTTTCCATCTCGAGCAGCAGCAGCGCGTCAGATGCTTAAACGCTCCCGACGCGCTGCGCTGCTGCTCAAAACGCGCTGCGGGACCTTTTGCTGCGCCTATACGCGCGTCAACCATTGACTTTGTATGTAAACTCGCTGCTTCTGCTGCGCCTGCTGCGTCTGGTTCACACCGATGTCAAGCGGTTGAATAACAGCGAGCACAGCATTCATTTTTTTCACCATGTTTTTCACATCAGCTGTGAGATGGGCACGCATGGAGTCACAGATTAACAGCAATGGTGATGAGTGGAAAAAAAACACCTGGTCTCCTTACATTGAGCCACTCTTTAATCATCTCCTCAATGAGGTGGTCTCAAAAGTCGCAGTTAAAATCACACATAGGGCACACCGCATCAAAGGGCGCACCGCACATTTTGAGGGAAAAAAAAGACGTTTATGTGCGCCTTATAGTTGTGAAAATACGGTAGAATAAAATAACTAGGATAATTCAAGAACCTACTAAGTCTACAGTGTCAGATCTAAGTATTAACAACAGTATTTATTTGGGCTTCTATATGTATCCAAAAAGTGCAATGTAAATATTTTTAAAGTATTGATTTTATTGAAACAAGAGTAAAATGATAACTGAAATGAATGTAACATTAGGACCTAACCTGAACCTGAAACATTTTATCAGGTTAGAATTGAATTGATGTGAACTCATTTATTTGAAAATTTAGACTTAGTAAACACCTCCTGAGGTAAAAGCCTATAATTTCACACTCTTTATTGTGTGTTACAATGCTTTCAATTCAAACATTTTGATTCCTTTTTATTCCATGTCCGAGTCTGGATTTTTGAACATATTATATGATCTGGACAGATATCGGACCCTAAAACACTAGAGAACCATTACTTGCCACAGTGAAAACTACCATTCCTGGCAAGGTTTACCCAAACACTGTACAGGGATTAAAATATTCCGGCCCCAGGCCGGATTTCCGGCTCGTAGCAATTGCCCGTGGGTTAAAAAACAATCACTCAAAAATAAATTGGTAAATAACTTTAAAAAAAAAACGAAATAAGACAATAGAAAATCCCCCTAGCGTTTGACAGCCAATGGTAGCAAAGGAGCACTCTGAAACTTACAGTATTAACCAAACAGAAGAAGAAGGGAAGCTTAGGAAGTCTTAGGAAAGCGTGTACCTCTTCCTCTCTTTTCTTGCTCAAAATTGTGGTACAATACAACGTAATACACGTAAGTTCTACACCGAAAGTCACCTTGCGCTGTTTACGACTCCATTCAGCGGAGAGTCGTGTTAAAAGTAAAAAAATATATAAATTAAACTTTGTGTTTGGAGAGAAGGCCGATAGAGAGAACCGAATTGCATGGAGTGGGCACAATGCAGTTCATGAACTCTGGCCCACTGTGCTCCAGGAAGCTTAGCTTAAGCATCCAGCGGCAAAAAGGGGCTACGCAACATGAATAAGACCCTGGTCATCAAGCTGCTGTTCGTGCGGGCACGCACACTACACGTTTGCACGGAGATACTGCAACAAATGATGTACCAGCGTCAATAACTGACCGTATATGTGAGTTAAAAATAAGGGTTTGTGCTTTCCTTGCCAAATACGACCTCTCATTCATACTAGATATAGATGCATTTTTGCCATCTTCTGGCCTTTTTTGGTATTGGATTTTCAAAATTTATATTTAGTATTCAATCTCTGATCCCATGCCCCCACACCCTCCTGGCATGGCTTGAAAATACACATACGCATGACGCATATATAATGCATATATATATATATATATATATATATATATATATATATATATATATATGTATATATATAAGGACGGACAATCCTGATCATGAAGGATCCCCAGAAGGGAACAACCCCATCCAACTACCGGCCAATAACTTGCGTATGTACAACATGGAAGCTCCTGTCAGGCATCATAGCGGCTAAGATGAATAGGCACATGGCTCAATACATGCCCCCTTCCCAGAAGGGAATAGGCAGTAACACCAGAGGAGCCAAGCACCAGCTACTAGTGGATAGAGCAGTCACTCGAGACTGTAAGACCAGGCAGACAAATCTGTGCACTGCCTGGATTGACTATAAGAAAGCCTATGACTCAATGCCACATACATGGATACTGGAATGCTTGGAAATGTACAAGATCAACAGGACTCTAATAGCCTTCATCAAGAACTCAATGAAGCTGTGGAAAACAAGTCTGGAAGCCAATGCAAAGCCAATAGCACAAGTCACCATCAAGTGCGGCATATACCAGGGTGATGCACTATCCCCGCTGCTGTTCTGCATAGGCCTGAACCCCCTCAGCCAGATCATCACAATGACTGGCTACGGATACCAATTCCGAAGCGGAACAATCATCAGTCACCTCCTCTACATGGATGACATCAAGCTGTATGCCAGGAGTGAGCGAGACATCGACTCACTGATCCACACTACCAGGATCTACAGCAACGACATTGGGATGTCATTCGGACTGGACAAGTGCGGTCGCATGGTCTCAAAGAGAGGGAAGATGATCAGAACCGAGGGGGTTGAACTACCAGAAGGCCGCATTACAGATGTGCAGGACAGCTACAAATACCTAGGGGTGCCACAGGCTAACGGAAACCACGAGGAGATGGCAAGAAAGACTGCCACAGCTAAATACCTACAAAGAGTAAGGCAGGTCCTGAAAAGTCAGCTGAATGGGAAAAACAAGATCCAAGCCATCAACACATATGCCCTACCAGTCATCAGATACCCCGCTGGTATAATAAACTGGCCAAAAGAGGAGATAGAGGCCACTGACATCAAGACAAGAAAGCTCCTCACAATGCATGGAGGGTTCCACCCCAAATCCAGCACCCTGAGACTGTATGCCAAGCGTAGCAAGGGAGGCCGAGAGCTAGTGAGTGTCAAGACCACTGTCCAGGATGAAACAACTAAGACCCAGGAGTACATCAGAAAGATGGCCCCCAAAGACAAATGGCTTGGTGAATACCTCAGGCAGGAGAAACCCGAAAGCGAGGACAAGAAAGAGGAAGGAGAACCATCATGGAGGGACAAGCCACTGCACGGCATATACCACAGACAAATAGAAGAAGTGGCTGATATCAAAAAATCCTACCAGTGGCTGGAAAAGGCTGGACTGAAGGACAGCACAGAGGCACTAATCATGGCAGCACAAGAACAGGCACTCAGTACAAGATCAATAGAGGCCAGGGTCTACCACACCAGGCAGGGCCCCCGATGCAGACTGTGCAAAGATGCCTCTGAAACAATACAGCACATAACAGCAGGGTGTAAAATGCAGGCAGGAAGTGCATACATGGAACGCCACAACCAGGTAGCTGCCATAGTGTACAGGAACATATGGGCTGGAAGTCCCAAGGTCAAAATGGAAGACACCTCCTAAGGTAGTTGAGAATGACCGAGCTAAGATCCTATGGGACTTCAAGATCCAGACTGACAAACAGGTGATGGCTAACCAACCAGACATCGTGTTGATCGACAAACAGCAGAAGAAGGCAGTAGTGATAGATGTGGCAATCCCAAGCGACAGCAACATCAAGAAGAAAGAACACGAGAAGCTTGAGAAATATCAAGGGCTGAAAGAGGAGCTAGAAAAGATGTGGAAAGTAAGAGCAGCAGTGGTGCCAGTGGTAATTGGAGCACTGGGGGCTGTGACCCCCAAACTGGGAGAGTGGCTACAGCAGATTCCAGGTAAAACATCAGAGGTCTCTGTCCAGAAGAGCGCAGTCCTAGGAACAGCTAAGATACTGTGCAGAACCCTCAAACTCCCAGGCCTCTGGTAGAGGACCCGAGCTCTAGGATGACACATACCACCCCACGAGGGGTGAGAAAACAGTTTTTTTTTTTTTATATGTATATATATATATATATGTATATGTATATATATATATGTATATATATATATATATATATATATATATATGTGTGTGTGTGTGTGTGTCAACAAAGTTTAGGCTCAGGACTTTTTTTTTTGCTTTTATCCCTGACTGTAGCATATGGATTTGGTGTGAAAGAAAGAATAGAGGATTTGATGTACTGTAAGAGGAGCTCCTTAAACGCAGTAAGACTATATTTCTTGATGGCTGGAGTTTAGCCAAATAGGTTTTTAAAATATAGTGGCTTATATTACCAAAATAAAGTACATAAATAAACAAAATATTTACAAAGTATTTGTTTTGAATGGGATGTTAGAGGGGTCAGGGAATGTACAATCTTTTAGTCCGGACCAGTTGTTTAGAATCAGCTTAAACTATACTCCTTAAGCTTATTTATTTAATTTTTTTTAATCAATTGACCCAGTAGGGGATTAATACTTCATCCATAACAATCTGTTCCAACCACATGACATTTCAAGTTGTTTCAAATGTCACTGCTCTAAAGCAAATCGTGCCTACTTGCGTTGTGGATTTCTCTTACCTGAGTAGTAATTTGCCCATGTTCTCTGCTAATATAAATTTAGACTCCTAATAAACATCCTAAAAACAAACAAACAAATCACGCTTATTGTAATACCTATTATTTAGTTAATGACTTCAAATTGGGGCTGCATGGTAATGCAATTTGTAGCACTGTTGCCTTGCATCAATAAGCTTCCAGGCTCTATTCCTGGCCCAAAGTCAACATGCATGGTTTGCATGTTCTCCTTGCACGTGTGTGGGTTCTTTCCAGGTACTCTGGCTTCCTCCCACTGTCAGAAATGACTGTTAGGTTAATTGGCATCTCTAAATTGTGGGTGGTCTTTTTTTTTTTTTTACCTACAATGAGGAGGAAGAATTTTGTAAAATACGCTAAATGACTCACCGGTATGTATCGGGACATACAACTGGTCCCCATATGGAAACGTACTGTTTATTCAG
Source organism: Cyprinodon diabolis (assembly GCA_030533445.1). Lineage (NCBI taxonomy): Eukaryota > Metazoa > Chordata > Actinopteri > Cyprinodontiformes > Cyprinodontidae > Cyprinodon > Cyprinodon diabolis. Next base: position 31,730,625 of record CM060073.1, on the reverse strand, counting down.
TTGAGTTTAGGTTTAGGTTATGGTATCCTGTTCTGCCAATATAGGTCTGGGAAGAGATGTCCCAGAGCTAGATGGTAGCCCGACAGATTTGCTTTTACAAGCAGACAATTATGACAGCTGCCATAAGGCTCTGCTTGATACTGAATTATTTAGAGAGTAAAATCATATTCAACGGATATGGAGATGTAAAACAAAATAAAACAAAACAGCAAAAATGGACAACACAGAATATATACAGTAACTCCTAGAGGTCTGCTTCCAAACTGTATGAGAGGTCAGGAACACCAAAACAGGGAGCATAACAGCAAAAAGAAGACAACAGACAACCAAAGTAAACATTAGAAAAAGTTGCAAGAGCAGCGGGTATCCTTTAGATATCCATTTGTGTCAAAGTCAAAACCTATGGTGATTACACAATATTATTCAGGGTGTTATATATCTGTAGCAGTAGCTTAGTATTTAGCACATGGTATGTACGCATTGGTCTGCTCGTATATAGAGAATTACAAAGCTTCTTGAGATGTAAAGTATGGGGCAGCTGACAAAAAAGAGGTGATACAAGTCCCAGATATCCAGAGTCACCCAAGATGACTGGGACACAAGGAAAGCAGACATAGGAATCACAACATCCACCAGAGAAGGGCAGATGAGAGCTGCCGGAGCCCGGCCACAGCTTTTTTTAACAGCCAACCAGAGACCTGTTCAGAGCAATCCTTTGTTAACATTGTTTTCTCTATCTTCCCTTTTAAAAAAAAAAAAAAAAAACTGAATCCTCTGCCTCATTCATTTAAGCAATGGAAATATCAGTGTTAGGCTTTGATAAAGGTTGTAATGTTAAAATAATTTTTTTTATTGCAAACATGCATCATTCCTCTGGTGTATTCATAAATGCATCAAAAATAAACACATATCTACAGTAATAGCCGTTCAAAATGGCCCCTTTCCAGTCAAATGCCAGCCGAATGGCAGCCCATATCCCTTCGACTCTTAGCGAAATCCCCCTTGACTTCCAGCAGCTGGAGTAACCCCCTCTTGCATATTCTTTTACTCTGACTCCGCCCTTTTACTAAATTACAGGGTCTGACCGGGACATTATCCTTCTCTTTAGATATTAATGTCCAAAAAACATGACAGAAATAATATTTTAGTAAGAATATTGATGTTTAAAAAGGAATTGTAAGGGACCAGCCAAGGGCCCATCAAGGAAAGGAGGACATTTTGAATGGTTACTACTGTACATAATGAAATAGCACTATATATATTTAAACTAACACAGTTTAAAAAATAGTTCTCAAGTTGTTGGTTCTTTGCTGCTATGTATATAATCTCAATACCACACTTGAAGCTCTAATCCAAACGTGAATTAAGTCTTCCATCACAATTTTTCCACAGGGGATTATAATAACACCAATCATTCGCATCTGCTGTATGATGAAGTTGAAATATTGAGCCTAAATATATAACTGGACTTGCTGAGCATTGATAACAGAGGTAGAACAGAAAAGCAAAACAACCGAAAGAGAAGCAGAAAATCACGTTGACCTTTACTTTTAGGGCTAAGTGGCGCTATCAAGAAAATAGCACCACTTACAGTTTCTGATTGTCACAAAAAGAGACATCAAAAAAATGTGGTAATGTGACTCTTTTGTTTTATTTTGAAGTTGGTTTTATGTCTTGTTTTTCTGATTTGAAGTTGTTTGCTTTTCTTGTTGGATTTAGTGTTGGTTTGCTGTGTGCCATGTTTTCTTCTTATTTTGTTTTGGTTTTGAGGTGACGTTGCCACATGCACCCGGAGACCCCGTGGCGGCAGCACAGGTGTTCTCAATCAGCTGAGCAGCATACAGACGGTGGTGTTTGTAATAAAAGGCAGCTGCGCAGTTGAAGAGGGAGAAGAAAGCCGGACAGAGCACGGGGGAAAGGAGCTGCAGACGGAGAGAGGACCGTGCAGTGAGGACCGCGCGGCGTGTTGGAGAGAGGGGACGGCCTGGCGTGTTGGAGAGAGAGAGAGACCGGCCCGGCGTGTTGGAGAGAGAGAGAGAGAGCGGCCCGGCGTGTTGAAGAGAGAGAGAGGACTGCAAGCTCCATTCGCGTCAGCTAAGAGTACACCCCTTTTTACAGACTGTCCACTGACTCTGCTGTTCCTGACTACCCTGCATTTTTTTAAAATCTTTTTTTACTTTTTAGCTTATTTTTTAAGCGAACTTTTTTCAAGTGAACTCTTTAAAAAAAAAAAAAATCAATTATTGAACTTTTAAACTAATAAAAGGTTTTAAGGCTCTGCTCATAATCGCCGCAGTCTTTTTTAGTTGTTTTTGGATGATCGTACCTCTCGGGTGCCACAGAATCTGGCGTTGCTGGTAGGACTGTCGGATTGTGAGCAGTGTTTTAATCTTTTTTTTTTAAGGGGGGAAACAAAAGATTTTTATTTTTTAAATTGTTGTTTTTAAAAATGATGATGCCTATTTATCCTGGTGCCCCCTGGATCCCTAAATTCAAAGGGCAAAATGATGTTAAATATAATGAATGGAAGGAGCAAATGCAAGGTCTGTTGGAGGCAAATGACTTACCTGAATCACATAAGGTAAAGATTTTGATTGTTGCCCTTTCTGGTTTGCCCAGACGTCAAATTAATGTGCTCTGTGATGATGAACATGATAGGGTGACGAAAATATTTTCAGTTCTAGATGACTTGTATACAAAGAAGGTCCCCGTCTCTGCTTTACGGTCACAATTTTTTGGTTGTGTGCAGAAACCAGGCGAGCCTGTCCAGGCATATGGGCTCCGGTTGAGAGAGCTGTACCAAAAATTACGTAAGCATGATGTAACAGAAGCACCCACTGATACCCACCTTAGGGACCAATTCCTGCTTGGCCTGAAGGATGGTACCATACTTCGGATGTTAAAACAGGTTGTGCGCCTGGACCCTGATGCAACCTTCAGTGCTGTTCAACAGGAGGCTCTTCTATTGGAAGAAGAACAAAGTCCAAGATGGCCTGAAGTGACATGTGAGAGATCCTAATGCTTTTCATCCTCACCAACAGAATAACTCGTGGAAAGAGGAGCTGAAGAAGGAGCTGATTGAGGAGGTGAAGACCCAGATAAAGGACCTTGCCCGTGAGTTAATCAAAGACCAGCAACCAACTGGTTCCACACGAACATCAGTAAGACCCAGGGCCAACTCTCCATATTCTCGGGGGAAACGGAACCAGGACCGTCCCATCAGCTAGCAATGGGATGAGGAAGGTAGGCCCATTTGTATGACATGCAAACAATCTGGTCATATAGCCCGATTTTACAGAGGGGCCTCTGTCAATCAGCCAGCTTTAAACTAGCACACCCTACTGTCAGGGCCCATGCAGTGGGGTCAGCTCAAAAAGATCAAGGGTCCACTACTAAATTAGTGGGGAATTGCCCATATGTTGATGTGTCGGTGGGAGGAGTTTGTTTGGAGGGACTTTTGGATACTGGCTCCCAAGTGACACTGATGCAACAAAGCCTGTTCCTCGAACACTTCCCTGACTGTGATGTTAATAATGTTCCCACTTACGTCCAGCTTAAGGCGGCAAATGGCCTCAAGATTCCCTGCATAGGCTACGCCCTAATGGACTTTAAGATTGAGGGTGTTGAAATTAACCAAAAAGGTGTTTTTATAGTGACTGATGAATGCTCCACGAATCCCTTCATTATTGGCATGAACGTAATCCGACCTTGCTGGGATGTGTTTTTTCGTAATCCTGGGAAGCCATTGTCTTTTTACTGCCAAAATCGAAGGTCTCAACGGGCATGGCGGGAGGCTTTCTTTCTTTGCCAGAGGACTGCTGTTGCCACGGAGGACGAGTTCATGGGATACGTTTGGCCAGCTCAGCGGCGAGGCGTCAGGATCCCAGCAAGAAGTCAGGTGGTGGTTTGGGGTCGAGCCCGAGCAGGACCAGCAGGGAGAGACTACTGTGGCCTGGTGGAAGCCCTGGAGGAGCCCAACACTGTCTCGGTGGGTCGCACCCTTGCTCTCGTCAGAAATGGTAGGCTCCCGGTTCCCCTACCCTAGGGCGCTACCAAAAGATTGGACGCCTCTACCAAGTAGATGATGTGGATGTCCACGGGGGGCGAGATGTTGACCTGGCTGTTGATGACAATGGCGTCGTACAAGTTGGGCTGGTGGAAGCTGTGGATTCCCTAGAGGAGAGCCAAGCCTTTAGCTTACAGCGGCTGGTGGGGCAACCAAATTTAACAGCTGCCGAAGCTGGTAAGCTGACCACCCTACTGCAAAAATGGGATAAAGTGTTTTCTAAACATGATGAGGACTTTGGTCGGACAGATGCCGTCAAGCACACCATCCCAACAGGAGATGCATGCCCTACAAGGGAGAGGTACAGACCACTGCCACCACTCATGTATAAAGAAATGAAGTAACTGCTGGCAGACATGTTGGACAAAGGTGTGATAACCGAAAGTTCCAGCCCCTGGGCTGCACCCATTGTCATGGTCAAGAAAAAAGATGGGAGTTGGAGGTTCTGTGTCGACTATAGAAAATTGAACTCTGTCACTCATAAGGATGCTTTCCCTCTCCCTAGGATCGAAGAGACTCTAACCTCTCTTTCTAAGGCAGTGGCTATTGGCAAGTCGAAGTTGAGCCAAAGGACAGAGAAAAGACTGCCTTCACTACACCTTTGGGCCTTTTTGAATTCCAGCGCATGCCATTTGGCCTCTGCAATGCACCGGCAACCTTTCAGAGACTGATGCAACAATGTCTAAGTGGTCAGATTACTAAGTCCTTAATTGTATATTTGGATGACATAATTGTCTACTCACCTGATTTTGATACTCACCTGCAGAATCTGGAAGAAGTCTTCATGTGTCTGTGGAAGCATGGCTTGAAGCTGAGACCCGACAAGTGCAACCTGTTCCAGAAAGAAGTGCGACTTCTGGGTCATGTGGTCAACCAGAGGGCGGTTATGCCTGATCCAGAGAAGGTGGCGGCAGTTACAGAGTGGGCTGCTCCAAAATCCGTTGAGGAAGTGAGGGCATTTCTGGGCCTGGCTGGCTATTACAGACGTTTTATACAGGGGTTTTCCAAAATTGCACACCTAGTAGCGCATAGTAGCTCTTGACTTCCTCTCCTTGCGTCGGCCGAATGATACATATCAAAGTATTTTAGTAATGACCGATATGTTCACCATTATTCGTGGGCTGTTCCTACACGTGATGAAACTGCTCAAACTACTGTCCGTGCAATTTGGTCTCATGTCATCCAAACATTCGGCTGCCCAGCGCGTTTTCATTCTGATAAGGGACCAAACTTTGAATCCGAACTGATGAAAGAGCTATGTAGCTTGTATGGTGTTTCTAAAAGCCGCACTACCCCATATCATCCAGCAGGTAATGGGAGAGTAGAAAGGATGAACCAAACCTTATTAAACATGCTTCGTACATTGGAGGTGGAAAAACAGAATAGGTGGCCAGAGCATTTGCCAGAGTTGTTGCATGCTTACAATAATGTCGTCCACAGTGCTACCGGGTTTGCTCCATCTTACCTCATGTTTGGTCATCATCTTAGGCTCCCAGTCGATTTGAGTTTGGGTGTGGTAGACACACAACCCCCCCACAATTTGCAGGGATGGGTCTTTGAACACCATCAGAAGTTATCTCACGCTTATGAGGTGGCAAGAAATAGGATGACTAGTGCAGAAGATAAAAAAAATCAATTATTGAACTTTTAAACTAATAAAAGGTTTTAAGGCTCTGCTCACAATCGCCGCAGTCTTTTTTAGTTGTTTTTGGATGATCGCACCTCTCGGGTGCCACAAAAAGACTGCCACAAGTACTTTACTAATTATCCAGTGTACCTGATAATTATTGCCATTTTTCTAACCTTTAATATTCCTCTATGGTCTATGGTGCTGATTGAAAGTGCTCTTTTTTTATCAGTTTGTGTTTATTTGGTTATTTTTTTAAATCTAACTTTAAGTAGGTAAGAAGAACGATACCATAATAGCCACATAAAGGGATGTCATAAGAGTTTACTTACTGCAAAAACAGTAATCCTGAAACACAGCAAAATTGAAAGGGCAATCAGAAACCAAGCAATCAATAGTGACTGTTTTTCATAATACAGTCTGTAGGCATTCAATATAATTAATGTTTAAGATATCTGATAAGGGATGATGAGCAGAATTTTTTTTACAAAATAGTGGGGGCCTGGGGCCTGAGGAAGGATTTTAAGGGTCATTACTACAACCTTTTCATGAAGGCGATAAATGTTTAATAAAAGTTTTACATCTAGAGCAGGGGTCTCAAACGGGTTCCAGAAAGGGCCGTGTGGCTTCAGGTTTTCTTTCCAACCAAGCAATAGCACACCAGACTCCAGTCATCTGGAGGGTGATCATCTTCAGAATCGCTGTCAGAAACTGAGCCGCTTCCTACCCAGTCCTCCTCATTCATCTCTCCCTCTCCGCCAAAGTCGCTATCCTCAACATTTTGAAGCATTTCTAAAGCCTGCATCGTGGTTTGATTTTTTTTTATTAGCCAAGAAGTTCTAGGTAAACTGTTGGTTGGTATGCAACGGTTCAGGACGGAAATCATCCGCTGGAAGAATTTACAATGCAACTAATAGAGCTGTCAAAATGACGGCTGTGGAAGATCAAGCTAAAATGAACCATATTTATTTTTTTATGTTTTTATTTTATTTAAAAAAAAAACTATGCTAAAATTAAGCAAATATAGAAACAGTAAAGTCAGTTAACATGACCAACACATGATTATTGTAAATATAGCTCTTTCCCTTTAAAATCTCAGAACTGTGAAAATGACAATCTTCGGAGTTCTTGTGTTAAAGTTAAAACAACTTTGGTGTCTTGCCAAACGTTCTTTTGAATGAATTATTCAGTGGGGCGGGTTGGACAGCAGCCGTACTGCACTATTGATGCAGCATAGGTCTGCTATGGTGCAGAGTTTCAAAACTCATTCTCTATGCTACATAAAATATGGTTAGATAGTTAGATGCTCTGTGTTTTTAGCATATTTACTAATTTTTTTAAGTTAGTTTATTTATACACTTAACAAACAAAAAAGTCATTCTGACATTGCAAGGCTTTCCTAAATCACAAAGCTGTTTCCCACAACACATATATTCTTACAGTAACTTCTAGGTTCTTTATATTTTAATGACTGCTTTTCAGTTTATTTCACAAAATATACAATCATCCTTGCATTTTGTAATAAATCTTGTTATCTATCTTTAAGGGTTTGGTTTGTCTAACAGAGTCTTTAACATACATTTACAAGCATACACAGAGTCTATTCAAAACGAAACGTTAAACAAAAATCTAATCGAAATTTCGTTTTGAATGCACTGTGTATACAAAATGACAATAAAAGTTGTCCAAGTATAAGTCTAAGTCTAACAAGCATACATAAAAGCATACTTGGAGAAGTTAACATGAAAAACTGTCAAAAGGACCTGCTGCATAACAATGCAAAAGAGCTACTAGAGCTAAAAATGTGTAATTTAATTTCTAGTCTGTGTTCAGGCTCGCTTGGTGCCAAGTCGCATGCTAAATAAGCTCCCTGAAGAAGAACTCTTTGGCATAAAACATACTAGCAGAATGTATTGCATGTGCAGTGTGCTCTAACCTACAGCTGCCCTCCCTACAGTTGAGCCCAAAATTATTAAGAACCAATGCAGATTTAAATTTAGAATGATTTTTATTCAACTGAAAAGATTATTTCTCATATGAAATATGACAGACATGTCTCAATGATAATAAAGCTGAGCGAAAGAAGCATTATATAATAACAACAGGGTAAAATGTATTGAAGCAGTTTGTTAAAATGTATAGAAAATCAAAAGATTATTCCCATCTTTCTCCATAATCAGATGAACAATCTGCATTTTTCCACAATAACTTCTTAATATTATGTTTAATACTAAGCTTCAAAACTTTTAGGTTTTAAGGACTCCTTGTCATCACCTCGGTGCTCCCACCACAGCTTTATCTGATTTTTATTCTAGGTGGGCTATTCCATAGTGTTAATATAATACACTCTTAATAATATTCTATTATGTAAGAGCCAAACATACTGTAACAGTTTTCAGAATATGTTTGACCTTACAGCAAGTGATGTTTGCTCATGCATACCATCATGTTTCGCTATCTTTGTAGTGGCTTCCCATTGATTTCTATTCATTTCTAACGCATATCCTCAGCCTAACCATGAACCTAAACCTAAACATTTTGGGTTCATACCTAAATGTATGAACCTAAACTGAATTCACACCTTAGTCCTAAACCTGACACCTAACCTTAAAATGACATTTGTAGCCATAAGGACCAAGAATTGATTCTCATGAGGAGCCGTTGGTTCCGGACGAGGTCCTATGATTTATGAGAAATGGTCCTGAATTTCTGAGCATTATGCATGTTAGGTTTTAAAATGTTTAATTTATTACTAACTTTAACCGAAGGTTATACTTAATGAATTCATTATTTCGATCAATGGTAAGCAATAACGTGAATGTTGGTCAAATAATCAAAATAATGTTTGATGTGCTCAGTTAACTCGCATACCTGTGAGGTTAGATGTCTAGCTCGTCTGTTAAAATCCAGTTTGTCTCTACCACAAGTACAGTAACTGTCAATAACTTATAATAACATAATTTTAAGCAACTTTATTAATCATCAACCACAAGGGAAATATGTCTCTGTCTTTTCGAGGTGTTAACTCAAAAGGAAGTTGAGACAATTGGTTGATGTTACAAAATAGTCACAGACTACCACAGTTTAATTCGGGTGAGCTTTTATTGAACCTAAGAATCTCTGCAAAAAAAGTATATAAAGTATAATTCTCTCTACTAAACAAGGTGAACACTAACAAGAGCAAATGATACATGAAACTACCAGTTAAAGTGATAAAAAATGATTATTCGTTGAGGTAGAGTCTTTGATAATATTTAGTGTATTAGGCAGTCATGCAGATGATGCAAGCATCATATAGAAGTGCAGAATTAGTCTGGAAAGATTCAAATCAGTTAAGTTTCAATTAATCTAACAATAACACTTGCCAACAAAACACAATGCATTTTATGTGACAGTATTGAATTAGATATGGAACAAAGTGGTGATTTGAGGATGAGAGGCTGATGTCAATCTAACTGTTATCCAGCAGGCATGAGGGGGAGGAAGGAGAACTGGACCGAGAGCTTAGCCTCTAACAACTGTTTACCAACAGGCCTAAAGTACACTACTGGAAGTTAAGTTGACTCGTATAGGCTAGCAGTTAGAAGTGTAACCAATAGACCAGTGATCATAACAGACCTTGTCACACCAGAACTCTGACATAAAAATTCCTATGAGTCATAATCTAGCAGCCCAGAAAACAATGGCTGACCAACAGACTTTAACAAAGGTCTCACAAAAACAGAAGGCGAACCAAAGAAGGAAGAAAAGGAAAACCCACAGCAAGACAAAACTTTTTGGCAAAAGTGGCGGCTTTTACAACTAAACACACAAATATTTATCACATCTCTCGCTCACATAAAAAAACATAAGCAAAAACAGTTTCAAGGAGTTTGTTTTCAGTAATTTTAACTATTTAGCATTTAACCATTTTAACTATTTAGCATTTAACCATTTTAACGATTTAGCATTTAACCAGGGCAAGGAGAATTTATCAAGTCTCCTTGCCCTGGCAAAAATACCTGTAAGTGTCTGAGTTTAATTTGTCCCTTTTCAAAATTTTTCCCTAACAATATTTTTGACAGATTCAAGTTATTCCTGTGACCATTGTGGGTTTTTCTTTCATTAAGGGGTACTATCAATTTTATCCACCTTTGTGAAAAGAATCAACATAAATGCAATGTTATGTTACGTGCTTTACATTTTTATATAGAAAAATGTATAGACATAAACTGTGCAGTCATAGTAGAATCCAATAAAATTCAAACAGCAATGTCCTATAAAGGTTAGCACATAAATAATTTCTGAGCAATATTGCAATAAACACTGGCAAAAACACAACTAGGCAAGAGCAAAAAAAATAAAAGGTATTGACTGAGCCTGTCTTCTGCTGTGACCACTGCTTGGGAAAAAAGATTGCACAAACTGTTAGAAAATCCATCACTGCATTTATGCAGCAGCATAATGAAATTCTAACTAAGCAGATGTTATTACAATATCTGTCTAAAAATTATATGTCAGACTAACTGCATTTTAACACCCTCTGGGTATATTAGCTTTTGTTTGTTATATCTTACTGGGGTGTTTTTACCACCAGTAACACTAGCAATAGCAGTGCTAATTGGTGTTTTCACAATTTAAAGATATCTTGTTGAAGATATGTACATTAATTTATTTATTCTGTAATAACATTTTAGTAGTTTATGCTTCCCCTTATGAGATAACTATTTCAATATAATTCTCCTGCACACCAGCAAATGCTTTTTCTCAGTAGGGTTTTGGCAATGCTTACAAAATTATAGATTTTGCATGCAGCAAATGGAACCAACCAGTACCAGTAGTTGTGGGCTGTGAGGGCCTTCATTTACAACCAATATTTTAATATTTTTTCAAACATTCCATTCTATTCATTTTGTAGCGAACTCTTAGCTGCGCTGTTTCCATCACATTTCTATGGTTGCTATAATTTGCATTGCTATGTGAATCAAATTTGCCCACAGCCTTCAGAATCATCAGTGCTGGCTGATCTTACCTTAACAATACTGGTGATGAGCATTTTCTTCAACCAATCAGATTTCATATTCGCCTCACTGACTTCGACTCAGACACTTTTATTGACATTTTGTATACAGGGTGTATACAAAACTATTTTTCGATTAGTATAGATTTTCAGACAGTAAATATACATTTCCATTCCATGCAGCAGTGATTAAATGTAAAAAGTGTAGGAGAAAAAAAACATGGTTGAAAAAACGCATTGATATGAAGTTCAGAGCATTAATATATATGGTGCAAATATGCAGTATCTTTTGGTTTGGTGTTCTCGGTGTGATGCAGAGTTTGTGATATGATTTTGAGTTTGATTTTCAACAGTTCAGCAGTCTGATGGCAGTTGGGAAGAAACTGTTGCAGAATCGGCCAGCCCTGCATCGAATTCTGCAGAACCTTTTCCCATGGGGCAGGAGGGAGAAGAGTCCATGGAATAGGGGCCCAAATTATCCTCTGCTGTTTTTACCATACATATAAATTTTTTCCAGTCCAAGACACGAAAGGTGTAGGTTTGATTTCAACTTTGGTAGGGACACTGCTGGTCTTCAGTTTCATTGGTCTGATATCATTGGTCCTTAACAAAAACATGCATTCTCTTTTTTTATGCTTAATGTGAGCAGGGGCGGATTTACCATTAGGCAAAACTAGGCAGTTGCCTAGGGCCCCGAGTTCCTGGGGGGCCCCCTAAAACTCCTTTTACATGTATGGTTAATACAGCTTTTACTTATTTGTGCACATTAATTATGTTTTTGATAAAAATCCTTTCGCTAAAATGCCATTAGAATGCTTATAATATTAAGTGTGTCTCGGGGCCCCCCCTACAGTGTCCACTACATTGGTTCAGTACATTTGCTGCGCATGGGCAGAAAGGTCCAAACACACGGCAGCAAACTATTTGAAAACAAACGGCGCGAAGAGACAATACGAGCAGAGCGGGGGAGAAGAGAAAAGAAAGGAAAGATAAGAAAGATGAAAAGAAGTTACCCTAGCGGTGCTGAAAAGAGGAGAAAGAAGAATGAAAGTAGGAAGCTGCTTTCAAAGTTACCGAAAATGACTGACTCACTTGCCCCCAGATTCCACATACTCTGTCAGCGCTCCGCCCCGCTGACGTACGTCGTGTGGAGCACTTGTCTTTCATGTAAATCAATGAGAGCTGTTCCACATCCACCGCTACTCCTCCGCACGTCTCCGTCCACGTACGTCTTCTCCGTCCGTCACTGACAAAATACGGAGCCGAGTTATTTTTTGCTCTGCTCCGGTCCGGCCAGGTCAAGATCCGCAATTGCAATCGCACCAAACAGGAAAAAGAACATCGAGAAATTCCGGTTCGTCAAAATTAAAATATAGTAGCAACAGATCGGTAACTAGAAATTATAGCATAATTTTTATACTGTACATTCCAAAAAAACTAACACCGTTTATTTAAATGATACGATGCAAACTATTGGTTATTCACCAACCAGGAAACAGATTTCTCATCTCCATCAAAATATTTATTTTATACCGAGGGACTAAAAGTTTAATAAAATCCATTCAAAAGATACTTCTTATTACAGGAATGGATGAAGAGATGCTGAGTTTGGTAGTAGAGAACAAACCAAGTTCATTCAAAAAAAGCAGTTTAGAATGATCATAGTTATCCCCGTTACAAAAATCTACAAATATATATATATATATACTGTTGTGGGAAAATTTTTATCTTTCTTCTATTATATATTAATATTCATATTTACTCACTATAAAAGTTTTCACTCAGTCTATTTCTCTCTCAAGGCCACACCATTCCCTGCAGAATGTTGTTTGTAGACCAGACATTGCTTCTTCCCATAACAATCCAGATTCTTTCTCAAGGTTTATTCATATCATGTTACTGTTAACCAAAGTGTGTGTAATTTGTTATGACTCTGACTGCTTTCCATTGTTGTAAGTAGGGGGGATGAACGCTGCCCAGATCAGAACAGAGCAGAATGCTATGCCATGAAGGCTGTATGATGACTGTTCTCTCTTTGCAAAGATATTAATAAATGTGCCGACTGAGTGAAATCCATCGATCTCCGTTTATTTAACTAGGATGAATAGTTGAATACTTTTTTCCCACGACAATATATATATATATATATATATATATATATATATATATATATATATTTGGGCAGAAACTGAACATATGCTGAAAGCTGATGGGGATTTTTTTAATATGTCATATTAAATTAAGCGTTCACAAGGTTTAAACAGGAATGAGTGACTCTAATTTAATGCTATTTTAATGCTATTAGAAATTATTTTAATGCCATCAACAAGTACCATGTACACAAGTTATTAGTGTACATGAAACATGAAGGAGCTGTAAGCACAGTTCCATGACTCTTGTATGTATGTAAACAAACACACACACACGTATATATATATTCTCTAGCTTTTTCTCCGCCTCGAGCTTCCTTTCCGAACATACGGCTTTATGATCAGTTTCACGCAAA